>CM076577.1:144820923-145006905 GCA_034641835.2 Pinus albicaulis | reverse complement strand
GAGGATCTGTTAGATTTGGTATAGTCATACCTCCATCAGAGATCAAAAACTCTTTGTTGCATTTCATTTTAGGTGTCTCATTCATCCAGTCAGTTGCATTCTGCTAGGAGCATCAATTTTCTGACGGAAGGATCTGGTCTCTCATTTTACCTCATGTCATGTATCTGCTAGTTTGTGTCTGATCATTAAAGTTCATCAAAATTCATCAAAGTCAATTTTGCAGTTATTCATAGTCATGGATGGTCTTTCGGTCAGCAAAGAGTTTTTTTAGTCATTAGGTCTATGGTTTCATCTTCAAAATGTCAAATAATGCCAGCAGACACATGAAAATGTTTCTAACAAGTTTTCATTCCAAAATTTTCATCGTCAATAATGCTGAGAAGGATTCTTCTTCAAAACTCTGTTTTGAAGAAGAAATCGTCAAATTTATTTCTTGTAATAAATATGTAATTTTTAAGATTTTTCAAGTTTTAAAAATCTTCAGGCGCAGCCCTGGTCTCCTTTGCTGAAATCACATGCCAATCATCCATGCAAAAAATTGCCAAGAGTTTCATCATTCAGAAAAAAAAGCAGAGTTTACATTTAAAAAGTGAAAAGTGCCAATTTCAAAACATTACAAAAGTGGGTTATTTCAAAATGAAAATCAAATTCCTTTGATACATAAGATATTTCCACATTGATCAATTCATTTGCTCCAAGAGACATCAAAGAAAACCGAGTCAGATTGTGAAAGAGTGAAAACAGGGTTTGAAGGCCGGACTGTGGATGAGTTTGCCTGCGCGGTGCGTTAGGCCTCTGTCGTGGCACACATAACAGTCGCGGCCCACTGGGCCAATTTTCACTATGTAGAATTGCACTGTCGCGGCGCACAAGGAGAGCGCGACGCGTTGGGTTGTGCGCATGGCGCACAGAGCTGTCAAGCCGAAATTTTGCTATTTCTTCATCAAAAATCAAAACGACTCCAACTCTTTTGCTGCAAGTAAGTTTGTGCACCCTTGCCACTGCTATTAGATAGTGTTTGGTGTTGTTTGGAGGCAAATACATGAGAGTTTTTATTGGTGAAATTAAACCCTATCCCTTGGTGAAAAACTGCTCCTAGGGTTTAAAATTGGGTGTTAAAACTTGTCATTGGTGCCAAACACTCCCATTACAATCCCACTTGTGGCTTTTTCCCCCTCACTGTCACAATGTCATTAATATCCCTCTCCTATTCCATCATAATCCTATTTATCACTCATATCACTTGTGCCTAAATCATATTTTCCCTATCCTTAAACCCCACCATCTCCCATATCATTTGCAAAATTCCTAATTCCCAAACACAGTCAAGTGACTGTCCCCACATTGTAAAATTCAATTGACTGAAACACATTCCTACCACTGTACTATTTCCCACAGTTCTAAACCCACTGTTCCATATTCCTCACAGTCCCTCATTTCCCTTTGGCACACATTTGGTACTTGGAGACAAAAACATCAAGTTTTCTTTTCTCATTTCCAACAAACCAAACATATGCTTGGCATAGACTTGCAAACACCATGACAGACACAGATTCATCATATGACAAAGACAGTGATTCTACCACAGAGCTTCATGTACCGAGAAGGCCTCGTAAAGGAGGCAGACATGTGAGGGAGGAGCCCACCTCATTGGCTCAGTTGGAGGCCTGCCCACTTGCTATGGCCTGTTTCCGAGAGCAGTCATGTTATCAGTACTGTGAGAGAGTTGCTCAGATTTAGCATCATCAGGAGTTAGCCCGGTTGTTTGTTTTACATTTACGAGATGGTCAGGTTACCCTCACTGGTGTAAATTTCACCTTGACACCAAAAACCATTTCTCAGGCAACAGGAATACCTAATGTAGGAGAGGAGTGGAACAAAAGACAACAGGTGGATAGAGTACATTACGAGCCATACATCAGGCCTGGCTATCTGAGGCAACTCAGCAGGGTATTTCCATTCCGATTTCTGAAGGAATCTTATGCACCATTAATGAGACTCATTATCAGGTACTTCAGTTTTGAGGGCTGGTTCTCATGCCTTTACGCATACCACATCAAAATTTTGATGCATTTCACGAGATTGAGGATGATGAACATCCCATATTTCATGTGCCGAAACATAGAGAGGATGACTACTCTTGTGTAGAAGAAGACTCCAGAGCAGCAGCATAACAACATTTATCATTATGCGCTCATCAAAATGATTGTGGTACATCAGCTTGGATTGCAGGGCATTGCATGGGAAGAGTTCATTTCTCGTGACTTTTTCATAGCCCATCACCCTCCTCCGGAGATTGTTCATGGTGCGAGTGAGCCTTCACATCAGTTTGAGGGTCCTGAGATAGAGCTTATCAGTGTTCCACTATGTGTTACCTATCAGAGAGGCACCAGCGCCTTATTTGCGGCAGCATGACGAGTACTATCTCCACCCGGGGTGGAAGGGGTCTCATTACCTTCATCAGCAGCGCGAGTACTATCTCCACTTGGGTTGGAAGGGGTCTCGCCTTCTACATCAGCACAGGTACAGGGAAAATATAGAGGCAAGAGGCCTATGCAGGATGAGGGCCCTTCAGGAGGCCAAGACACTGATTTTACACTCATTGATGTTGATTTGAGCTCTCCTAGCTCAAAACTGAGGGAGATCATTCAGGAGCAGAAAAATGAGATCGACACATTGAATGACAAGTTTCAGAGATCTCAGTGGATCATTAACTATTTGGAGCAGCGGAATAAGCAGCTGGAGGATCATCAGAAGATCATGGAGTTACAAAACATTCGCGAGAACCGGCAAGCTGCCCGAAAAAGCCCATCCGAGATGACACCTATCGAGCGGGAGATTGAGGTCGATAGAGAGACATGGCTGGAGAGAGTCAACGTGAATATTGAGAAGCTGTTGGAGAAATACAACAAAGAGAAGAACATTCTCCGACACATGAAGAACCACTATTGGGCACGCACACATGTCTACGAAGAAAAAATCAAGATCTTGAAGGCGAGGCTAAGGAGGTCACTGAAACGTCAGAAAAGGCCTGATCCACTTATAATATTGTCCGAAGATTCTTTGGCTGAGCATGATACTTGATGGGGGACCTTCAGTCCAAATTTCAAGGAATTTGGAGAAAATTTTGTCATTTTTGAATTTTTGGTCACAAAACAGGTTTTTCTGCCCGATGCGTAGCGCCACCTTGCGTGCGCTTATGATTGGGAGATCTTCTGGAGGAAAAATTGATATTTTTGGATTTTTTATAAAAATTTATGCATGCTCAGTAATGGCCTAAGGATTTCATCAAGTTCTGGGTGGCCTAAAGGGTCAAAAACACCTTGAAAATGGCTTTTCTGCCACTTTTTACACACACAGGAACCAGTCTTGGGAGATTGAAGTTTTGGAGGGTCAAATGGACACCAAATCTAGACATTCAACTTGGGTTGGGAATTAGACAGGTAGGGATTTACAACTACCTATCATGAGCTCAATTTGGACTTCGAGAAGTGCCTCAAAATCAGCTCCAAAGTTGTGTTATGCATATAGATTTTGGGCGCGGCGCATAGAGAATTTTGGCCTATTTTTCACTCTTCAGCTCAGAATTTCGCCCAGTTTTGACTAGTTTCACTTTTTCATGTAACTATTGATCTACCTTGATGTAATTTCAGGACCATGATGTAAATTTGGCACATTTTTACTTGTTCTAGAAGATTCATTCACCAAAAGGTGAAATGTGAGTGAATGGATCAGTTTCCTAGCATATAGAGGCAAGTTGTTTCATGGCCTATTTTCTAGTTCCTAGTTTAGATATGGTTGAAACAGCTCCTAGAATGATGAGATTGACCCCTAGAGGCATGGGAATGGGTTAGGCTTGTCTATATGATGTATTTTCTCAGTCATTTTCAGGGTTGGACACTTGGGATTGCTTGGCACTTCATTGTACATTTCATTCTGCAATTTTGGCAAAGGAATAGACCAGGCTTTGCAACCCTCTTTGGGATCCTTGTGGCTCTGTGTTTTGATGGTTTTTTCCTCTATGTATCTGTAATTTCACTGATTTTTATGTGTACCATTTTCATTCTCCTTCTTCTTAAACTGAACAAACCAGTTATAAAGGTAGAATTCATTGGTTTGTTTTGCTCTGCCTTCAGTTTTGTTTAGTTTTTCATGTTTTCATCTGTTTGAGGAGGAATCTTGATACCTTCTTTCCCTCTTCAGCTCCTCACTGGTCTGATCCATCCATTCACTCAAGCTAAAGCATCAAAACTATTGCCTTCCTTGCCCCAATCAGAACTCTGCAAAAACTAGGCCTAATCCCCGCACCCAAAACTGCCTTTCCCTTTGATAAAAAAAAAACCCCAAAAAAATAATCAAACTCCTTCACTTATATACCTAGCCTAAAATTAGCTTTTATTTCAGTCATCTCAAGCCCTATTGATTACTTTCCACTGAGATTGACCCGGAGAGAGCCCTCTCCTGTTCTGGTAGGGCTAGCTACCAGACTGAGCGTGGTTTGATGTTACCCTGAACTCTGCCTTCTTTCAGCCTGAGGTAGATTTAGGCAATAACATAGTGGCGACCATACTGGGGAAGAAAATGGTTTGCTTGTTGGTGTTATTTGTTTTATAAGCTATAGACGGAGCTTGAAGTTATGCTAAGTAGCCTTCGAAACGCTTTTGCTTTGCATTAGCAGAAGTAGATAAACGCTGCTTCAGTCAATCTCCGGTCTAGCTTGTGAACGTGACATTGGCTTGCGAATTACCCCAGTATATCAGATCGTTTTGGACTTTTGTGTGATTGAGTCTAGAATTTGATAGGCTGAAACAAGTTGGTTTTGTCCTTTGATTTTTGAATAGATCAACACACTGGCTTCCAGAAGACATACTAGAGCAAATCTGGATCCCGATCCACCTCCAGTGTATGAGAATCCCAATCTGATTTCAAGAATCCTCCGTTGAGAAAGTCTCGTGATCCCTTTGTTTAAATCTCATTCATGCCCTACTGTATTTGAATTCCTTGAAGATATTGATTTTGATGATCAATTCGAGTTGTCGTTGTTTGAAACTAAGTCTGAAAGTGCTACTGGTTCTACTGTCATAAATCCCGAGTTTATCAAGTATCTTAAAATTGAACAAGATAATAGATCCATTGATAGTTACATCCTGAATATTCAAAACTCTATCGTGGCAACGAATATTCTTGAGCTTATCGAATCTGCTTCTGAAACTCTTGGTCCATCAGCAGTTACTTCTGATTCACAAGTTCACACCGAGCCTTCTTTTATTCCTACCATTCCCGTGCAATCATCTATCTCTGATCAGCATTCTGCATTAGTTCCTCCTCCATCCCCACCACATACACCTCGTACATATACTGCTCCTATTCCACTGGTTTCTCCAAGACAAATTATAAATCCACCAAGAGCAATGGCTACTAGATTCGCACCTCTTGTCTTGCCCCAGAACTTGGATGCCATGCCCGCTGATTATCAGAGTAAAATCCCATTGTTTGATGGAACTCCTCAGAGTGTTCCTGCTCAGCAGCATATTGATAGAATGAAAGACTTCTTTGATCTCCATGAAATTGATGAAGAAAATGTCACCATGAGATTTTTTGTGCAAACTTTTGGAGGTGAAGTACGTAAGTGGTTCAGAGCTTTAAAGCCCAAAAGTATTGCTAAATTGTCTAAGCTTCAGAGACAGTTTCTAGATCGGTGGGAAATAAAGAAAGATCCACTTAAAATCACTTTTGAATATACTAAGATCAAGCACAATCCTGGTGAGTCCGTCCAAGACTATTGTATCATATTTAATGCGGTTTATAATGCAATTCCTGATGATTTGAGGCCATCTAAGAAATCAGCTTTGCTTAAGTTTCCGGATGGTTTTGATCCGGACATGGCCTATTCATTACGTGAAAGAGATCCACCCACCTTAGAGGATATGCAGAAAATTGCCGTTAGTGTTGAAGCTAATTTGAATGACAAGAGAGCTAGATTGAGAGCTGAGAAGAAAGTTGTGATAAAGGAAGAATATTCTACATCAGATCAGCTACTCTGCAAGGTGGAGAAGATGATTGAAAGAATGACACTTGATAAGCCCGAACCACAAATCATAAATCCCAACTTTCGTGGTCAGCAACAGCCACAATTCAGGATCAAACAATGAGAGCAGCAAGCACAAGAACCAGCAGTCCAACAGCAAGTAAAGACACCTCTTCAGAAGAATTTTGTTGATCAGGATTCAGATGATGAAGATGATGTAGTAGGGGAGGAAAATCATTTCTTTACTCCTGATGATTTTCCCATTTATATCACTGAAGATGAGGAGTATGCAGAAAGTTCAGTTGTACAAAGAGATGATGATTTTATCTTGGCCAATGATGCAGCCCTTGAGGAAGAGTCGGATGAGTATCAGAGAGGTTATATGAATTCCTTATCAGCCCAGCAGAAGCAATATTCTCTTAGAAACAGAGATGTGCCTTTCAACCCAATCCAAAAGAGAAAGGAAGTTTTAGCACCTAAAAATGATTCACCTATTGCACAAAAGAAAGCAAAAGAGATAGTTGATCCCGCTGCCACCAAGTCATCATCAACAGAAAAATCAAATCAACCAATCACATTGAGGGAGAAAGCTGAAAAGAAAGATGTTCCAGCCAAAGAGATCGAAAGGACTTCAGCCTTTAGTTTGGAGAATGAGATTTCTAAATTAAAGGTATCCATTCCCTTGGCTGAAATAATGAAGAACAATAGTTATAGAGGTCAAGTTTCTAAAATTTTGAATTTTGATCGTATGTCTGATATGGTGAATATTGAAGATGATCAACCTGAACTGATATTTGGACTAGCTTTAGATGGTGAGTCTCCAGATAGCGAAGTTCCTCCTTTTTATATCAGTCTTCGATTGCATGAGTTTGTATTGCATAATGCCATGTTTGATTCCGGTGCTTCCCATAATATTATGCCGAAGACAATCATGGAGAAGTTGGGTTTGGACATCACTAGGAAGTACCATGATCTTTATTCATTTGATTCTATCAGAGTGAGATGTATTGGGCTCATTAAGGACGTGGTTGTTAGTTTGGATCAGATTCCAACAAAGAATGTTTTGATGGACGTAGTTGTGGTAGACATTCCTCCCAAATTTGGTATGCTACTTTCCAGATCTTGGGGAGAAAAATTGAAAGGGACATTAAAATTATATTTCTCCTATGCAACGATTCCTATTTTTGGCCAAATGAGAAAGTTTTACCGGGAACAAAAAATGAAATACATGATTACAAGCAAGGAGAAACTGATTAATCATCTAATTAATTATGTACATACAGATTTAAAGTCTTTTGTTTTGTATGCCGATAGTTTCAATGATGAAGATAGTCAGTTAGTTCAAGCAGAAGATATTCCAAAGATTACCGAGAATTTCAGAGAAGTTTTGAAGAAAGAAAGGCAAAAACCGGAAATCACAGTTAAGCAATTAGCTAAAGATAGTGGACAGCAAGCAGAAAAAACAGAGCTAGCACAATTTTAGCACTTAGAAAATGATGAAGAGGGTCTATGGACCATGGATTTCGATGGTGCAGTGGGAAATGATGGTGCTGGAATTGGTATTTGGGTACGCAGTCCTTTTTCCGCTCCAAACAAGGTACCGAGCAATGTACGGGTCTGTTCTTACAAGCTAGCATTCGATTGTTCGAACAATGAGGCTGAGTACGAAGCTCTGATTGCTGGCCTAAAAATTCTTAGAAAGCTGAATGCTAAGAGAATTGTAGTCTATGGCAACTCCGAATTGGTGATTAAGCAAGTGAAGGGTGAATACCAAACGAAGCATCCCCGAATGCGGGCTTACCGAAATGCTGTTCTTGATATTTTGAAGTTGTTTTCAGATTATACCTTGACTTGTATTCCTCGCATTCAAAATGGAATTGCAGATGCACTTGCCAAGGCAGCAAGTAATTTGAAGATCCCAATGAATTCAAGTAATAATTTTGAAATCCATGTGAAGCACCGTCCTACCGTCCCGGATAATCAAAGATGTTGGAAAGTTTTCCAAGATGATGATGAGATTAATGAATTTTTTCAAAAAAAAGGTAAGATCAAAGATACCTCAATTGATGTAGAATATGATGATGGTGAAGCTGATGTCCAAGTCAATCAAATGGAAGTGTTGCAGCTAAAAGATAATATTATTCTTGAAGGATTGATACCTTTAGAAGAGCTCTTCGATCAGGATGATGTAGCTAAAAAACCAACCTTGCGGCCAACTGAAAAGGGAGTTGAAGATGTAAAAATTGGCACAACTGAGAATCCAAAGATGGTGAAGTTATCCAAATCATTGCCACCGGAGGTAAAAGAAAAATATGTGAGTTTGTTGTCTTATTTTGCTGATGCTTTTGCTTGGGACTATTCATATTTAAAGACGTATGATACGAATATAATTCAGCACACTATTCCAATCAAGCCTAATCAGAAGCCATTCAGATAGAATCTAAGAAGAATCAACCTGAAGTTGCTGCCATCAATTGAGAAGGAGGTAAACGGGTTGTACAAAGTAGGAATCATTGTCCCCATCAGATTTTCTGATTGGATTTCCAATTTGGTGCCAGTGCGGAAAAAGACAGGTGAGATTCGGTTGTGCATTGATTTCTGAAATCTGAACAAGGTGTCATTGAAGGAAAATTATCCATTGCCCAAAATGGATCATATACTTCAGCAAGTAGTTGGAGAATCTCGCATGTCACTACTCGATGGTTATTCCGAGTATAACCAAATTTTGGTCCAGGAGGACGATAGAGACAAAACAGCATTCACCACTCCGTGGGGAACTTTCCACTATGCCAAGATGCCTTTCGGTTTAAAGAATTCTGGTGTGACATTTCAGCGGGCGATGGACATGGATTTTGCGAATGAGAAGGATGTTTTTCTTGTTATATACCTTGATGATTTGACGGTCTTTTCCAATTCGGACGAAGAGCATATGTATCACTTGAAAGTTGTCTTTCAAAAGTGCAGAAAATATAGTGTGTCACTTAATCCAAAGAAGAGCTTGTTTGCCATGGATTAGGGAAAACTACTTGGTCACATTATTTCAAAAGAAGGCATTCGCATTGATCAAGCACGTGTAGAATCAATTCAGCAAATTGACCCTCCCCGGAACAAGAAGGAGATTCAGTATTTTAATGGTAAGATGAACTTTTTATGCCACTTTGTGCCTAATATTGTTGAACATCTAAGAGAGATTACAAAAATGCTTAAAAAAGATAGCCAAGTGAATTGGACTGAAGAGGCTGTAAAGTCCTTTAATTTGCTGAAGTTGGCACTATCTTCAGCTCCAGTTTTAATCAGCCCGGATTACACCCAAGATTTTATTTTCTTTTCATTTTCTTCGGAGCATACCATGGCAGCTGTATTAGTGCAGAAAAGAGATGAGCATGAGAAGACAATAGCTTTTTTCAGTCAAACTATAAGAGATGCAGCCTTGAAATATAACATCATTGAGAAGCAAGCTCTAGCACTGGTAAAAGCATTAAAGGATTTCCGGGTATACATTCTACATTCTCATATTTTGGCTTATGTTCCTAACGCTGCCATGAAAGATTTTTTAGTACAAACTGATCCAGAAGGAAGACGAGGCAAGTGGATTTCAGCTTTGCTGGAGTATGATGTGGAGATAAAGCCCACGAAGCTTATCAAAGGACAGGGGCTGGCGAAGCTTATGGCTGAATCAAATTTGCATGCACTAGACATAAATCTGATTGCTGCTATGTCTGATGAGGATGAGGAGAATTCGCCACTTCAGGTATCGGAAAATTTTGTTGCTTCTTCGTGGTATTCAAATATTGTGTATGTTCTGCAAAATTTGTCACCACCGCCCGGCATGACTAAAAACAAAGGTAGAACTCTGAAATTGAAGGCTGCAAAATTTTGTATTTTGAATTCTGCAATTTATTGGAAAGATCCTGGTGGTGTTTTTTTGAATTGTTTGGTGGAAGAAGAAGTGAAGTAGGTAATGGAGGATTTCCATAAAGGAGGCTGCGGGGGTCACCTTTTTTGGAAAACAACAGCCAATAATATTTTAAGAGCGGGATACTATTGGCCGACATTGTTTGCTGATGTGTATAAGACTGTCAAAAGCTGCCATGAGTGTCAGATTTTTGAAGGAAGACAGAAATTACAGCCTTTTTCGCTTAAGCCCATTGAGGTGAGTGCTCCGTTTCAGCAGTGGGGATTGGATTTCATTGGCGAAATTCATCTCGCTTCTTCAGGATAGCATAGATGGATTCTAACAGTGACAGATTATTTCACAAAATGGATTGAAGCAGTTCCCACCAGGCAAGCTACGGATTCGGTAATCATTTCTTTCCTTGAGAATAACATTTTGTCTCGCTTTGGTTGCCCGAATAAATTGATCACTGATAATGCAGCAGCTTTCAAATCAAGAAATATGATTGAGTTTTGTGACAAGTATAAAATCATTTTGGGGCATTCAACCGCCTATCATCCGCAAGGCAATGGATTGGCAGAGTCTTCCAACAAATATTTAGTCAACATCATTAAAAAGTTGCTGGAAATAAACAAGAAGAGTTGGCATAAGAAGCTGGTCAATGCGCTATTGGCTGACCGAGTAAGTCAGAAAAAATCCATTGGTATGTCCCCCTTTGAGTTAGTTTATGGAGTAGACACAGTGTTTCCTACCTCTCTTGCTGTTTTGGTGGTCAAGCTTCTTCAGGAAGCTGGCAGTGAAGAAAACCATATGCAGAGAAGAATAAATCGGATGATTCATTTGCAGCAAACGAGAGATGAAGTTTTTCAGAACACATTCAAGTTGCAGGAGAGAATCAAGAAGATCTATGACAGGAAAGCGAAGGCGGACAAATTCCAATTGGAGGAGGTAGTGTTGAAATGGGATGCCAGAAATGAGGATAAAGGTAAGCACGGTAAGTTTGAAAATCTCTGGAAAGGAACCTTTAAGATTGCTACATATCGAGGTCAAAATGCCTTTCTTTTGAAGGAGATGAACGGGGAAGATTGTCCAGGAGGGCCGGTCAATGGTTGGCTGCTCAAGCGGTACCATTTCTAAGATGTTTTCTACTGATCACATTGTCATTGTACATACCATTTATTTCAGTTTCATCGCAAGTGTGCACTGTGATATTTTCTTCAGTTTGGAGCCAGAAGTGAAGGCTATAATTCTGAAGAAGGATTGCAGTTTTGGTTTGAGTCTTTTGAGTCAGTTTTGTTCAGTCATTTCAGTTTCAGAGTTGAGTCAGTTTGAGTCATATTTTTAGTCAATAAATCGGTCAACAGTCTTGAGTTTATTTGTCAAATAATGGACTCCATAGCCCAATGGACGAAGGCACTGTTTATCTCTCCCAGAGATCTGTTGTTCTTGGCACCTCCCAGGAGCTACCATCCCCATTGGAGCCAATGTTAGAGTCGGTATAGTCATACCTCTGTCAGAGATCAAAAACTCTTTGTTTCATTTCATTTTAGGTGTCTCATTCATCCAATCAGTTGCATTCCATTAGAAGCATAGATTATCTGACGGAAGGGTCTTGTCTCTCATTTTCCCTCATGTCATGTATCTACTGGTTTGTGTCTGATCATTAAAGTTCATCAAAATTCATCAAAGTCAATTTTACAATCATTCATAGTCATGGATGGTCTTTTGGTCAGCAAAGAGTCTTTTCAGTCATTAGGTCTAGGGTTTCGTCTTCAAAAATGTCAAATAATGCCAGAAGACACATGAGGATGTTTCTAACAAGTTTTCATTACAAAATTTTCGTCATCAATGATGCTGAGAATCATTCTTCTTCAAAACTCTGTTTTGAAGAAGAAATCGTCAAATTTATTTTTTGTAATAAATGTAATTTCATCCTTTGTAATTTTGAAAGTTTCAATCATGAAGTACTTCAGGCGCAGCCCTGGTCATCCCTTGCCGAAATCCAATGCCAATCCTGCAAAAAATAGACAAGTGTTTTCTCATTTCAGCCAAAAAGTCAAAGTGGAACCAAGCAAAACAGAGTTTGTATTAAAAGTGAAAAAATTCCAAAACTAAAACATAAGAAATTGGGTTTTTGCAAAACAAAAATCAAAGCCATGACTATAAGAGATATTTTCACCATTCAAATTTCATTTGCAAACAAGAAGTTGTCAAAGACCCAAAGAAAAATTGTGGAAGATTGAAATCATGTGTTAAAGCTAGACTGTGTGTTGGAGATCAGTGCGCGATGCATTGGGAGAAGGCGCGGTGCATTGGCATGTTGCGGTGCACATAGCCATTCTCCACTGTGCAAATTTGAACGTGTGCGGCGCATATATCCGGCGCGGCGCACTGGGTGTGTGCGCGGCGCACAGAGCCTCCAAGCAGAATTTCACCCCTGCTTCACAAAATTCAAATTGATTCCGTCATCTATGATCCAAGTAAGTGTGTGATGCCTTTGCCATTGCTATTAAATGGTGTTTGCTGTGATTTGGAGGGAAAAATATAAGAGTTTGATTGGTGAAAATATAAACCCTATATTCATATCAAAATTTTATCCTTAGGGTTTCGAATGGTGTTTTAAAAAATCATTTTCATGCTGAATACTCACTGTCATATTATCATTTCTCACTTGTGATTCCTTTCCCCTCACTGTCACATCATTATACAGTCCCTTTCCTATTCCCCTATATTCTAAAAACACTTATATCACTTATTTTCATCTTCCTGTTTTCCCTATTCCTAAACCCTACTATTCCCCATAACCATCACTCTCCCATATTATTTGCAAAATTCCTAAATTCCCAATTCCCAACAATCAAGTGACTATTAGCACACATTAATTTCACTTGATAAACTCCACTTTCCCACTGTTCCATATTCCTCACAGTCCCTCATTTCCCTTTGGCACATTTGGCATTGAAAAAAAAACACCAATTTTACATTTTCAAACAAACCAAACACATACTTTACATACACCTTGTAGCACCATGATGGACACTGAGTCATCATATGAGCAAGACAGTGATTCTACCATAGAGATTCATGTACCGAGAAGGCCTCGAAAGGGAGGCAAACATGTGAGGGAGGAGCCCACCTCATTGACTCAGTTGGAGGCATGCCCGCTTGCTATGGCATGTTTCCGAGAGCAGTCATGTTATCAGTACTGTGAGAGAGTTGCTCAGATTCAGCATCATCAGGATTTAGCCTGGTTGTTTGTTTTACATTTGCGAGATGGTCAGGTTACCCTTGCTGGTGTAAATTTCACCTTGGCACTAGAAACCATTTCTCAGGCAATAGGAATACCTAATGTAGAAGAGGAGTAGAACAAAAGAAAGCAGGTGGACAGAGTACATTACGAGCCATACATCACGCCTGGCTATCTGAGGCAGCTCAGCAGGGTATTTCCATTCTGATTTCTGAAGGAATATTATGCACCATTGATGAGACTCATTATTAGGTACTTTAGTTGTGAGGGCCGATTCTCACGCCTTTACGCATACCACATCAGACTTTTGATGCATTTCACGAGAGTGAGGATTATGAACATTCCATATTTCATGTGCCGAAACATAGAGAGGATGACTACTCTTGTGCAGAAGAAGACTCCAGAGCAGCAGCACAACAGCATTTATCATTATGCGCTCATCAAAATGACTGTGGTACATCAGCTTGGATTGCAAGGCATTGCATGGGAAGAGTTCATTTCCTATGACTTCTTTACAGCCCCTCATCCTCCTCTGGAGGTTGTTCATGATGTGGGTGAGCCTTCCCATCAGTTTGAAGGTCTCGAGACAGAGCCTATCATCAGTGTGCCAGTATTTGTTACTTATCAGAGAGGCACGAGAGCATTATTTGCAGCAACCCGACGAGTACTATCTCCACCCGGGGTGGAAGGGGTCTCGTTGCCATCGTCATCAGCACAGGTACAAGTACAGGATAGAGGATGGAGGCCTATGCAGGAGGAAGGCCCTTCAGGAGGTCAGGATACTGATTTTACATTGATTGATGTGGACGTGAGCTCTCCAAACTCAAAACTCAGAGAGATCATTCAGGAGCAGAGAACTGAGATCAGCACATTGACCAACAAGTTGTAGAGAGCACAATGGATCATTAACTATTTGGAGCAGCGGAATAAGCAGCTAGAAGATCAGTAGACACTCATGGAGTTACAAAACATCCATGAGAACCGGCAAGCTGCCTGAAGAAGGCCATCCGAGATGACACCTATCGAGCGGGAGATTGAGGCCGATAGAGAGACATGGCTGGAGAGAGTCAACATGCATCTGGAGAAGCTATTGGAGAAGGGAAAAAAATAGAATAACATGCTCTGACACATGAATAACCACTATTGGGAATGCACACATGTCTGCAAAGCGAAAATCAAGATCCTGAAAGCGAGGCTGAGAAGGGCACTAAGGAGGCACAGAAGGCATGATCGACTTCAAATCTTGGCCGAAGCTTCTTTGGCTGAGCATGGTATTTGATGAGGGACCTTCAGTCCAAATTTCAAGGAATTTGGAGAAAATTTTGTCATTTTTGAATTTTTTTGGTCACAAAACAGGTTTTTCTGCCCGACGCTTAGCGCCACCTTGCGCGCGCTTACAATTGGGAGATCTTATGGAGGAAAACTTGATATTTCTATATTTTTTATGAAAAATTATGCATGCTCAGGAATTTCCTAAGGATTTCATCAAGTTCTAGGTGGCCTAAAGGGTCAAAAACACTTTGAAAATGGCCTTTCTGCCACTTTTTACACACATAGGAACCAGTCTTGGGAGATTGAATATTTGGAGGAGCAAATGACATCCAAATCCAGAAATTCCACTTGGGTTGGAAAATATACTGGCAGGGCTTTCCAACGAGTTATCATGAGCTCAATTTGGACTTCGGGAAGTGCCTCAGAATCAGCTCCAAAGTTGTGCTACGCATAGAGATTTTGGGTGCGGCGCATAGAGGATTTTGGCCTATTTTTCACTCTTCAGCTCAGAATTTCACCCAGTTTTGACTAGTTTCACTTTTAGATGTAACTCTTGATCTATCTTGATGTAATTTGATGACCATGATGTAATTTTGGCACATTTTTACTTGTTCTAGAAGATTCATTCACTAAAAAGTGAAAATTAAATGAATGAATCAGTTTCCTACCATATAGGAGCAAGTTGTTTGATTGCCTAGATTTCAGTTCCTAGTTTAGAATTGGTTGAAACAGCTCCTAGAAGGATGAGCTCGACCCCTAGAGGCATGGGAATGGGTTAGGCTGGTCTATATTATGTATTTTCTAAGACATTTTCAGGGTTGGACACTTGGGAATTGTTGGCACTTCATTGTACATTCATTTCAGCACTTTTGGCAAAGGAAAGACCAGGGTTTTGCAGCACTTGTTGTGATCCTTGTAGCTCTGATTTTTGATGGTGTTTTTCTCCATGTAATTGTAAGTTCATTAATTTTTTGTGTATGCCATTTCGCTTCTCTTTGCTTATGAAATTAAACAAATGAGTGAGAAAGGTAGAATTCATTAATTTGTTAGTGCTTTGCCTTAAACTTTTGTTTAGTTTTATATGTTTTCATTAGTTTGAAGAGGATCCTTGCAGCCTCTTGCCCTCTTCAACTCCCCAGCAGTCTGATCCATCCATTCATTCAATCTAATACATCAAAGCCATTGCCTTCCTTTCCCCAACTTGAATTCTGTAAAAACTAGGCCTCATCCCCAAGCCCAAAACTGCCTTTCCCTTTTTCCAGCAAAAAACCCCTAAAAATCAAATCAAACCCTCCTACTTGTATACCTAGCCTAAAATCAGTATTCCTTTCAAGTCATCTCAGACCCTATTGATTATTTTTACTAAGTTTGACCCGGAGAGAGCCCTCTCCTGTTCTGTTAGGGCCAGCTACCAGACTGAGCGTGGTTTGGTGTTACCCTGAATCTGTCCTTCCTTCAGCCTAAGGCAGATTTAGGCAGCTAACAGGTTTGATCCCATGACCTCCTAATCACACAACATGTTCCTGACTAATAGAGCTATGTGATGGTTCTTGTTAACTAAGGTGGATGGCTTATATTTATTGTGGTATGGCTCTATGGTTAGGGGGAAGGGCCGAGCCAGCGAGCACGCTCGACAGACCTATCCACTGGTTCTATTGGAAGCATATAATTGACGATGACGGATACATGGGGTAGAGTATGTGGCGTTAACCACTCATGCCCCTAGCCATATGAGAATTAATACAACCAACAACGCAGTGCTCGGGGGTTGGGGTGTGTGGCATACCACCTGTGCCCATGGCCTGAGGCCATGTGGTATCATGTAGAAAATAGGGGAATAAGGATTGAATGGTTAGTAGGCCATTAAAAAATAAAAAATAAAAAATTAATCTGACAAAACCAACCACCGTCAAGAATTGGGGATTGAACATGGGACCTCTAAGTTTCCAACTGAGCATTGAACCAGTAGAAAACATGATTTTTTTTTTGTCTAATCGGCAAAACCAAGTGATTTTGCAAAGCATTTTAGAATTATTTTTGGAAAAGGAGGCCTATCTTGGTCAATTTTCAACCATTTTGAGCCCAAAAAGAGCCTAAATAGGGTTTTTTGGGAGTTTTGAACGCAATGGCAATGTTATTTTTGCAATTTGAGACTTGTATGAAGAATTTTATTGAGAATTTAAGAATATAATAAAAATTCGACCATTGGAAGCTGGACCCGGATACGTGTCCTAGGAGGGGTAAACTCCATTATCAATTTTTTATGTTTTATGTTGCATATTTTTCCATTTTTAAATGTTTAAATTATGAAAAATTTACTTTAGTTTGTGTACTTTTGCAATCACAATCCATTTCCTAAAACACATAAACTAGCTTACAAATAGTTTCATGAAACATTCACATTTTAATTTTGGATCAATTTGGTATTATAGCATGGTTTTTATGAAGGTTTGACAAAATTTGCAAGGTTTTTGAATGCTTATAGGGCCTAAATTGAGAAGAGTATAAGGAGCACTCGAAGAACCTAACCCTAAAATTGGCTCAAGGAGGCCACAAAATCCACAAGTCATGGGACATGAAGAAGGAAAAGTACAAGAGCTGGTGTCTAAGGATGAGAGATGTTTTAGAAAGGATTTCTTTGATATGACTAAGATGGTGAAAGTGTTGTGTAATGAAAGAAAAAAAATGTTGCAAGGAGAAAGTTATAATCAACCAAAATGTGATGGTGGAAATGGGATCAAGCCCCCACCTTCTCCTCCTTCACCTCCATCTTCACCTCCTTCATCCCATATACCTACTCCTCCTACATCTCCAAGAGGACATGCTAAGTCTCCTTTGATTAAGCTTGATGTCAAGTTTGAATTTCCAATGTACAATGGGGAAGTAAATACTGAAAAGTTGGATAAAAGGTTCATCAAATTGAAGTGTATTGTAGGATTCAAAAGATTGATGATGATGTCACAAAGATCCAACTTGCTTCTCTTTGCTTGGAAGGTGCATCCCTCATTTGGTGGGAGGAAAAAACTCAAGAAAATATGAGGAAAAGTGGTAAAATTATATCTTCTTGGAATGATTTTATAGTTGCATTAAGAAGGAAATTTTATCCATTAGCTTACATGGAAAAAGGAGTCATGGATTGGAAAATTTTAAGACAAGCTAAAGTTCAGAGTGTCCAAAGTTACACACAATAATTTAGAAGAAGATATTTAATCTTGGGTGTTGATTTGACGTCACAAGATACTCTCCTTAATTATATATGTGGATTACATAGTTATTTGAGACATACCATACTTATGTTTATTCCCACCAATCTAGATGAAGTATGTGTTTAGGGAAATCATTTAGAATTAAGAGGCAAGAATGTTGCTCAAGATTCCAACAAGAAACCTTTTAAATCTGGAGACAAAGGAAAGGTTAAATTTAAAGGCAAAGGAAAGAATAATGCTACTGTCAAGAAAAAGGGAGAGAAAGTTACTTGTAAACATAGTTCAAAACATGGGCATGAGGAATACCACTGTTTGAAATTACATGCATAATTGAGACCAACGAAGTTCAATAATAAGGGGAAACAAAAGAGCATTGCTACAACTCAAAAATATCTAGGATCTAATTCTGGTGATGAAACAAAAATCACAACCATGGGAATGAAAGTTATAGCTTCTAATGCAAGCACTATTTCTTCTAGTAATCCTAATAAACCTCAAAATGGTAAAGAAATAAGTGAGCTTTTCCATATCGGGGTCATTACAAAACATACAAAGGTTAATAAATTATTTTACAGTGGATCTCTATTAAATCTTATCTCTGAAGCAATTGTCAAGAAACTTAATTTAGAGACTACACCTCATGCAAAACCTTACCCTTTGGATTGGGTATGTGATGATGCCAAATTGAAAGTGACAAGAAAATGTAAACTCAAATTTTCCATCACTGTTAATTTTATAGATGAGGTAGAGCTTGATGTTGTACCACTTGATATTTGTGGGATTGTATTAGGGAGTTGATATTTATATGACCGAAAAGCCATATTTTATCATCATTAGAAAAAATATAATATTTTCAAAGATGGAGTTGAGTATATTTCTAGAGAACATCACAAGAAGATGAACTTATCTCTTGTTAGTGCTAATCAAATGAAAAGGATTTTGAATTCTAGTAATAATTTTGTGTTGTTGATGATTAAAGCTAAAGATAGTGTTGAATCCGAAGCTTTCTCAGGATGTGATTCTAAAATCAAGCATGAACTGGTTGAAGTTGTTAACACTTATAACAAGATGTTTCAGGAACCTGAATGGTTATCTCCAAAAAGAGGAATCGAACATGAGATTATATTGCAGCAGGATGCACCACTTCCAAATATTGGCATGTATAAAATGTCAGTTTTGGAGAATGAAAAAGTTAAGAAGCAAATTTAAGAGTTTCTTGAAAAAGGGTCATTAAACCTAGTACATCTCCTCATGGGTCTTCTATTCTTTTGGTTCCACTAAGAAATATGGTACGTGGCACATGTGTGTGGATTTCCAATATTTGAACAAGATCATGGTAAATAACTGCTATCCTCTCTCTCACATTGATGATTTTCTAGATTAGTTAAACAATTTTGTTTATTTTAATAAGTTAGATTTGAGAAGTGGTTATTATCAGATAAGGATTTTTGAAGATGATATTTGGAAAACTTCTTTGAAGACAAAACAAGGTCTATTTGAATGGTTAGTTATGTCGTTTGTGCTTTGCAATGCACCTTTTACATTCATGAGAGTTATGAATGATGTATTTCAACCATTCCTTGATGATTTTGTCACTGTCTACTTAGATGATATTCCGATTTTCAGTAAGACTCGTGAAGAGCATGTCAAGCATGTAAAGAAAGTTATATATGTATTGAGAAAGGAAAATTTGTATTTGAAGATGTCTAAATGTGAATTCGGGACAACCTATTTGGTTTATTTGGGTCATATTTTTTTTTTCTCAGTAAAAATAATTCTATTAAGAGAAAATATGGTACAATGTGAAGTTACAACCAAGAGAAGCAAGAAAACGGGCAGCCAGAAAGGATAAACTATCCACCTCGGCCCCTAAGAGAAACCATGAAGAGAGCAGTGCTAAGCAAAAAGTAATAAGAAAAATAGAGAAACAGGAGAGGAACAAGGGATTCTACCCAACGTGGGTAGAATCAACTATTCTGCATTTTTTCCCTTTCTTTTTACCAACTTGGATCCAGCCAAGATGATGCTGCGGAGCTGGCATGATTTTCAGACTAAGCTGGGTTGACGGAGAGGTCTCCTTGTCTGAATCTGAGGGAGAGGACTCATGAGTTATTTTCTGAGAGTTTGGTGGAATATTAGATTCCTCGAGACTTGCCGATGGCGGATCCTGTGATGGCTTTGCATCCATTCCTTTTGCATCCCCTTCCTCTTCATCCGAGCTGGAATCCAAATCATCCATTTGGGGAGGATCATGAGGTTTCCAGCTTTTGGATTTCGGCTTAAGATTGGCTTTCTTCTTTTGTGCAGGCATCAAGGGACAAGAGCTCTGAAGGTGCCCTGTATGATGGCAATGCCGGCAGCAGAAGGCTGTGTTCTCGTAATCCAGTGTCTCAGTCCAATGGAAGTCTCCAATTCTAAGATTAATCTGATCAGGTAGACCTTTGCCCTTGTCTATTTCTGCACAGATTCTGGCGAAGGTGTATATGCCCTTTTCCCCCCTAGAGGTATCTGTGGCAAGAAAGTGGCCTAGAGTTTACCTATCCCTTAGAATACAGCAAAGTGCCATAAATGCACCAGGAGATTAGGAAGTCTGACCCAGATGGGGAGCTTGGTGATAAATTTTGTAGAAGGATCGAAATCTGGGAACCAGGGGGTGAGGAATAAACCTGCTGAGCCCCAGAACCGTGGACCTTCATTTAATGCTTTTTGGTCATCCTCACTGAAAGCAAACACTACAATGAAGAAGCCCTTTGATCAAAATAGAACCTTGCAATTTTTGGTCCAGTTAGAGTGAACCCATTGGTAGAGGTCTGCCGTGCGTGGCCATAGTCCATTAAATCTACAAATAATGGCATGCTCAGCAAACTTTTGGATTTTCTCATCCAGCGTTGGATGCATTATTTCAATGGAGGGGATTTCCTCCAGTTTGTCCACCAAAAAAGGCTTGGGAGCCTGAGCTGGTGGAGCTGTTTTCTTGGGTATCTGAGCATGGACAACATCTTTGTATGAAAAAGCCGCAGTTGTGGATGATTGTCCAACAACTCCCCCTCTCAAGCCAAGGGTGAAAATGATGGATGCATTTATTTTAATACTGTAAGAAGAGAGTGGATAAATATCCTCAAGTTGTTTACCTTCGTGGAGGAGTCGCTGTGATGCATAGGGAATCCCCAGCCTATATTCCAGGATTTGCTTGAGGTCCTACACAAGATCCAAAGAGCGCACCCATTGTAGCATAGTTTTTCCAGACATGAGCAAGATCTGGATCTAAAATGAGGCAGAGTGCTCAGACTTATGCTTGCCTCTGCATATCTGAGATGAGAGGGAGCTGGTAATCTGGTTCTCCACCTTCTCCTGAACTTGCAGCTGGGGCTTGTGAGAAGCTATGGGGAGATTCCAATGGCCATAGAGTTGGTGAATTTTTTCCGCCCATATGGACTCCCAGGTGCGCCCTCCAAACAGATCCTGATAGATCAAAGATTTCTGAGTATGAAAGTCAGAGTATCGACGTTTCTGGGAAGGCAGAAGTGGCTTGAAAGGGGTTGAGCAGCCTTTCTGCTCGTGGTCTTTCTTCCCAAGAGCCGTAGCTTGAGGAGAAGAAGGAGTATTTTCTGCAGATCCATGCTTAATCCTTGCATCTTCTGTCTGAGGGGGGTGGCTTTTATAGAACGCAGCTGCAGAGGGCCGATTCTTAACTTCGCTTTTATCCAGAGGGAAGAGAGGGAAGAGAGCACCCAGAGGGCCAAGGAATACACGAGGTTCAGTGACAGCGGAAGAAACCTGCATTCCACCTCTGTGCGAACGATCATGGCTGAGCAAGGGCAGGGCGGCGGCATGGAAGCTTGATGCTGAAGAAACCCTAGGTGCCATCGCGCCCTATCACGCTAATACCAATAAAATTCGTTTATTTGGGTCATATTGTAGGAGGTGCTGAATTGAATATTGATCCCTCCAAAGTTTATGTTATTGTAAATTGGCCGAGCGTATTGGGATAAACCCAATACTGGAGAAAATTTATTGCTAACTTTTCATTCATTGCAATGCCACTACATGCTCTAAAAAGTGTGAAGCAGGTCTTTCAGTGGGGAGGCAAGCAACAAAAAGCCTTTGATACATTGAAAGAGAAAATAAGTACAACACCAGTTCTAGCAGTTCCAGATCTTAAGCAGCCATTTGAAATTCAAAAGGATGCAAGAAAATATGTATGGGAGCACTTTTGATGCAACATGATAAGCCAATTTTTTATCATCCTGAAACCTTTTCCAATGCAGTAATTAAATTTCCAACTTATTGTAAAGAGTTGTGTTCTTTGGTATAAAGTGTGAAGAAATGGAAGCACTATTTGATGGGTAAAGAAATGATTATTCATATTGACCATCAACCTTTTCAATATTTATAATCGCAAACAGAGATACAAGAAGATAGACATTTCAGATGGATGGGATTCCTGCAAAAATTTCATTTGGTAATCAGGTATAAGAAAGGTATATAAAACAAAATTATAGATATGTTATCAAGGCCTATTGTTAATTCATCTGTTATCCTTAAGCATAAATCAATCATACATGAAATTTATATTGAACAATATGCTCAAGTTGAATATTTTAAAGATGTTTATGCAAATTTGAGTCAAGGAAATCATGTTAAAGAGCTATATTATCATGTTCATAACAATTTTTTGTATTATATTGGAAATCTATGTGTTCCACTGGGTGAAATAGTTAATTTCATAAGGGAATCCCATACTTGTCTTATTTCTGGTCACTTTGGTGTAGGAAAAATAATTGCTCAATTACAAAGGTATTGTTATTGGCATCACATGAATGAAATTCTGTCAAGATATGTAAAAGAGTGTTCTATTTGCACTACTAGCAATCCAAGCAATATGAAATTGAGTTTGTACACTCCACTTCCTATCCCTTCTCATCCTTGGGAAAGTATTTCTATGGATTTTTTTGGGGTACTACCAATGTCTAGGAAAGGTCATGATTATTTATACATTGTAGTAGATATTTTCAAAAAAAATTTGTGTGTTGATGCCTCGTAAGAAATATGTTACAGCTAAACAAACCAAGAAGGTGTTCTTCCAAAATGTATGGGTTCATTTTTTGTTACTTACTTCGATTATTTCTAATTGAGATTCTCGATTTATCAGGAAGTTTTGGTCAAGTTTGTGGAATCTCATGGACACAAAATTGAAGAAAAACACAAAATTTCATCCACAAATTGAATACCACACAGAAGTGGTAAATAGAAAAATAATTCATATCCTTTGAGAATATTGTGGCAAGCATCCTAAACTTTTGGATGAGTATTTTCACTACATCTAGCATGCCTACAATCGTTCCAAACATTGATCTACACAAGTATCTCCATTGGAAGAATTTTTGGGTTATTTTCCAAAGTCTCTTTTGGATTTCATATTTGGTAAAGATATTTCAGTAGATGGGACATTGTGATGTGGAAAAATCCAACCATTTCATTGAAAACATTTAGCTAGTGCATCAATGGGTATAGGAACAACTAGAGAAAAGCCAAGCCAAGTACAAAGTAAGACATGATAAGAATTGGGTTGATCATGATTTCCAAGTGGGAGATCAAGTTTGGTTATACATTAGCAAGGAAATATTGTAAGGTGAAGGTAAAAATATCAAGCCCATTAGATAGGATCCTTTCAAAATCTTGGAGAATATTGGTAACAACACTTTCCAACTAGATTTTCCACCTTATATGAAAATTTATTTTGTTGTGAATGTGGAAAACTTGACAGTGTATGATCCTCCTATGATTTATAATCAAGATGATAATGTTCATATTACATATATAGAATATTTTTCTCCTAAATATTTAAATGAGCTGCGGGAAGACTCAATTCTTGACAGGAGGATAAGAACTTCATGTAGAGGCAATGTGGAGTATCTTCGTGTGGGGCTCAAAGGTACCAATCCATGCAAAGAAAGGTGTATAGAGATCGAGAAAGTGATGGAGATGTACCCTCAATTACTAACTAAGTAAAAATAGACTTTTGGTGGTCCAAAAGCTTCCAATGGGGAGGAGTGATCCAGGGGATAAAAATTATGCTAAAAAATGAAAGTGTTCAAAATCTCCTGAAACTAGCACCAAATTTTAGATCTCGTTGTTTTGATTCCAAGGATGCTTGAATCACCTCAATCTGAAATTGTATGAGGAAGTTGTCGTTTTTAGAATTTTTTGGAAAGCAACTAAAAAGGTAAAGTGCAGGGTTGACTGTGAAGATTTTACGCTGATGTGGAAAATCGTATGCTAACATCAGCAAGCTGACTGGACTATATGATTGGCAAACATGCCAATCCCATGAGGACATCTGGCACACTTTTATTGGTTCATTAGAGGAAATTTCAGCCTAAAAGTGCCCATGAAATTTTCATGTGATTTCAATGTCAAAATATGTAAACCAATTAAAATGGTTTAAATTTAAAAAGAGGTACATGTAAATGTTTTGGAGGGAAAAAGTGAAAAAATATTTTTTTAAATTGTATTTTTGACTTATATCCTTATAGGTTTACTCAAATCTCAAGTGTAGAAACTCGTTGGATGCATAATTAAATTCCACATGCAACAAGTACCCATTATGCATCCTTTCGAGAAGACCCACCTTGATAAAAATTGCAGATACATTAAAAAAGTGTGTTTCAACATGCTTTTTTATGTATCTACAATTTTTATCAATGTGGCCCTTCTTAAAATTATGCATAATGGGTACTCGTTGGATGTGGAATTTAATTCCGCATCTAATGAGTGTCTAAACTTGAAATTTGAGTAAACCGATAAGGAGATAAGCTAAAAATACAACTAAAAACAATAGTTTTCTTTTTTCCCTCCAAAATGCATAACTCTTGTTTTATTATTCTAACTATTATTTTATTTAAGTATGAGGGGTTTCCACAATGCATTATATTAGATATCATTTTTGGGATTCAACTGCGTTAATTAAGTCATTCATCTATGACCAATTACATGAGAGGTAATCGTAACTGACTAATTTCTCATGATTTTTTAATAGTCCACTTAGCACTCATTGAAGTGGAATTGAAACTAGTGAAATGAATCACATAGTGGCAATCATCACTTGTAGGGCTTGCACTCGGTAACTAGGACTTCCCGGGAGGTCACCCATCCCAGAACTCCTCTAGTTCAAGTGCGCTTAACTGTGGAGTTTTTCCCCACAATCAAGCCCACTTAGCTTGCTACCCCATTTGCAAGCTAAGAGGGCTTGATTGTGGGGAAAAAATCCACAGTTAAGTGTGCTTGAGCCAGAGGAGTTCTGGGATGGGTGACCTCCCGGGAAGTCCTGGTTACCGGGTGCAAGCCCCATAAGTGATGATTGACGCTATGTGATTCATTTCACTAGTTTCAATTCCACTTCTTCACCCTTGTGAGCATCACCCGATGCAATGAGTGCTAAGTGGAATGTTCAAAAATCATGAGAAATTAGTTAATTACTACTACCTCTCATTGAATTGGTCATAGATGAATGACTTACTTAACGTAGTTGAATCCCAAAAATGATATCTAATATTATTTTTTTATTTTTCCTTAGGAGGCCACTTTTAGGTGGAAATTTCCTCTAATCTAAGGGTTCATGATTAGGACCAATCGAGGGCCACCACATTGGCCAATTAGAGGGTGCCACATGGCCCAATGAGAGGTCTCCACATGGCCTCAAGAATGGTGCCAATTTTTTTATGTTTCAAACGACCAACTCCATGGTGCTTGACCCACCGACCTCCTAATCATGAAATAAGTGCCTGAACAATTAGGCTACATGGTGGTTGTTGTTAAATAAGGTGAGCGACTTATATTTATTGTGGTATGGTCTGATGGTTAGTGCAAAGGGCCAGGTTGGTGGGCGCGCCCGACTGACCCAACCATTGTTTCTATTGACAACATATAATAGACGAGTACAAAGGCGTGGGGCCAAGTGCATGGCATTAACTGCCCACGCCCCTGATCATATGAAAATTAATACAACCAATGATGCAATGCTCAAAGGCTAGGGTCTGTGGTGTACTGCATGCGCCCATGTCTTGAGGCAATGTGGTATCATGCAAAAACAAGGGGCATAAGGATCGACAGGGCCAGTGGGCCATTAATTTTTTTTTTAATATTTAATACAACAAAACCAACCATCATAAAGAATCAAGGATCGAACCCAGGACCTATGGGTTTCTAACTGTGTACCCAACCAATATACCTCAAGACCATTTTGTTGTCGAATCGGCAGAGCCAAGAAATTTTGCAGAGGATTTTATAGGAATGTTTGGAAAAGGAGGCATATCTTGGTCATTTTTCAACCTTTTTGAGCCCAAGAAGAGCCTAAACAAGGATTTTTGGGAATTTTGGACGCAATGGTAGTGTTATTTTTGCAAATTTAGACTTGTATATTGATGTTTTTGAGAATTTGAGCATATAATAAAAAGGCCACCATTGGAATCTGGACTTAGAGACGTAGCCCAGGAGGGGTGAAATCTGTTATAAATTTGTCGTGTTTGATGCTGCATATTTGTCCATTTTTAATTGTTTATATTTTGTAAAATTTACTTTAGGTTGTGTACTTTTTCAATCACGATCCATTGCCTAAAATACATAAACTAGCTTGCAAATCATTTCAAGAAACCTTCACTTTTAAATTTTGGATCAATGCACTGCTTTGCTCCATAGGAAAAATTAGGCTTGTGTAGATATTCAATGGGTCTCTTGTCTGGTTATCATGTGAATGGTCTTCTTTAAAAATACATCTTGGATTAGACAAAAAATTAAAGTAGCTTCCTAATTCCATAGTATGGGATAACAAAACTACATGAATTCTTCGTTGGAATTGGATTTAGGTTTATAGGGTGAGTCATAAAAGACATGGCTCGAGAAAAGGGATATTATTAGGTATGCAATCATAAAGAATCTATTGCTCTTGGAAAAAATGACTATTTGGAAAGCTAATTCATTTGAAGTAAGACTAGCCCAATTCAATAAATAATCTATTTTATATGAGTAATAGAGAACATAGAGAATGGATTTTGGGAGAGTCGTTGCATTTTGTTATCCCATCAAACAAGCACAAAAACAACATAAGTCTCTAAATGGATATCTAAACAAAGAAATACCTAGAATGGAAATATCTGAAGGAACCTGAGAAGTTGGAGAAACACAAGTCTCGAATAATTCTTATCCCTTCCACTTGTGACTCCATTAAACTTTTTTTTTCCAACAATTTTAAGCACATATCTAGTTATAGTAGCTTGAATATCCATCTGAATTCCTTGGGAATCAGAGGAATTAGAGTCTTCTTCGTTGTTAGCATAATTTTTCTTGTGTTTGAATAAAAATTGTTTGCACACAAATAAATGAATTATTTGAAATCAAGCACTTCTAGAACACGTGCAACATTTGTTGGAGAATGTAACTAGTTTCAATATTCATAATTTGTACCATCATGTATATTTATGTAAAAAGGAAAAATAAAAACAAAATAATTTTTTTATTATTTTTTATGGATAAGCATGTTCATCATGCTTCTTGGATTTTGAGTCAAAGATTAAAAGTCCTATTTTGGACCTATTGTAAAATAAGAATTATTTTTTTAAATCTAAATATTGGGACAAAACCCCCTGTAGATGCTGAGTGAGCATACATGTCAAGTCAACTCTGCCCAAATGGACGTATCTAGTCACATCCCCTCTAATATATATAAATAGAGCATAGATGGAGCTCATTTGGACAAACAAAATTGGATGGTTTTGGTTTGAAATATCACAAATAAAATGGAGAAGATGAGGAATGTTAAAATCTAGAAGAAATCTAAATTGGTATATCTCTTATTGTTGGTTTATTGCTGGTGAATCTGCTGGAAGGAAGAATGATTTGACTTGGCATCTAGATGTGGAAATTTTTGTGGTTATGATTCTTGGTATCTCATTTGATATGATTCTATAAGAATATATTTTTTGGGTTTTACCCTTGGAAGGGTTTTTTCCATGGCTTGGAGCATTTATATTGTGTTCTATTATCTTCTATGATCTTCATGTTTTATGGAAATTTCTTGATGAATAAAGAAATAATAATAATGTTGGATTCACAAGAAATTATCATGTAATGGAAATATAATAATAAGGTGAAACACCTCTTGATTTCCAACATGGATTCAGAGCAAGGTTTGATGTTCCAGGCCTGAATATCACTCTGTGGCAAAAATTTTGATTGAAGGAAGAAGCTCAATAGACTGACTCACATAAATCAAAAATAGGGTTTATTTTTTTGTCATGGTTATGGCTAGCACAAGTAATCATACTCTATGGAGATATGATCTTGACGTGGCTATCAAGATTTCACTATTTCTTTTTGTCTAAATTAATTTGGTGATTCATATCTAGATAAAGTAACTACCTTAACGGTTGACATTTGAAACAAGTGATTCGTTCACATATTTGGGCTTGCATTACAATTATTTTGGCATGTCACATTCAATGAAATTGCAAAGGATTGAAGTATCAATACATATTTTGAGATTTGATATTGTTACAATGACATTGACATCACAGTCACAATGACTTTACAATGTTTTGATTTGCAAGTTATTTACTTGTACATGTTTCTTGAGGCTTGCAACTATGTTTTTCGGATTCGACATGGCACATGATTCCATGGTATCATATATAAACTGGCTCAATTTATATTCTCTATAATGTCATATTATAGAGGCTTGATCTAGATACTCTTTGAAGTTTTTCGTAGTGAATTATATTTTTTAACTCACACTTTTTCTATGACTTGATGGTATGGTTGCATATGCGTGGAATTGCTATGTGGTGTGTATTTACTATGACATAATTTTCATGGGGCTCGCGACATCTGTACAATGGTTGAGTAGTATCATACCAACGATCAGTGACATCAATGTTATATGGTCCATATAGCATCACATAAGGAATGCTCTGCAATTTTCGTGGCTTGCTTCATTACAAGGGATCACTTCATGTTAAGATTAAAATCATCACTCTCCACACTTATTGTGATGTGGCACATGAATCTTTTGGGACTATTTGCATCGACAATCACAATGTAGTCACATCGCGGACCAGTGGCTTATATTACAACTAGTTTTGAATGTCTTGTTGATGTTTTATTGTGTCTCATATAATTGCCTACATATTTCAATGCCTTGTATAGTAATAATATATATGGTTTAGTGGCTTGAGGGTTCTGTGTCACATTGTCACTTTACCATTAAGTTTCTCATAGCATAAGAACATAATAGTCAATGGATATTTCTAACAAATCATATGTTATATCTATGACCCAATAGCATATTAATTCAATATAATGGCTTAATAATCATGGCTTCATCGGAATTGTATTGCATGTAGCTTGTAAATGACTCGAATTTACAAGATGTGGTTCGAAACCCATATTTATAGCCATTGTGTAAAATCCAATGTAAAAATGGTTTGGAAGTTCCTTGAAAGATTGATGCTCATAACTACAGTGGAAACGTAGCATTTATTTTTTGAAGAGCATATTATGTTTCTATAGTGATTACATTTGTAATGATGACACTAATATCATTAATGAAATTGAATTAATTAGCCACATCTTAATACTTGATCGCTGCAAGAACGAAGTTCTAGTCATTGTGCTATGACAAAAAGGGGGGACCTAACCTATGAACTTGGGAACCTCATGAACCAAGGATGGAGCACCTTTGTTGAATGATCGGCCCTTAACATTTGAAGAAGGACCTAATTTTTGTGAAAAATAAGGCATGCTAAGAGGTATGTAAAAAAAATTTATGTCAAAATTATGATGATGATAAAGGGTCTGAATTGTCTTTAGGGTTGTTGTAAAAATTCTTTATGTGATAAAACTATAAGATTTTGAAAATATTACATTATTGAAGGTTTTTGGCATCTAAGGTTTGTAAATCCTAGTTGGGATTTGGATTATGAAACCCTATAAAAGATGAAAAAACCCTAACCCTAATTTTTGTTTTTTCCTCTATAGAAACCATATCCATTGAAATAAAAAAATCTAGGCTTTGCAAATAATATAAGGTATATCGTAAATCCTAACGAGGGTTGAATTGGATAAAATATAGTATGTGACATCAAAATCCTAGGGTTGATGCTTTCTACTTGTTATCGCTCCACCGGATCTCTGAAGCTGAGAAGAGACCAGAAAAGGTAACCACGGACCAATCTTTCGCTAAGTAGCTATCCCTACTAGGTAGAAGTGGTCTCTCTCCAATGGATATCTACCAATATGACTAGATCAATGAGATATTAGGCTAGGTATAGTAGCACATGGGTTTTATTGAATGAATTTTGAGGTGTTGGATGGTGAATATTTGAAGGAAGGAAGTAGGTCAGGGAAAACAAGGATCAAAAATTGTAGGGATCTAATGGAGCAAGGTCAGTAAGCTCTTCAACACAAAAGGATATCTTGATGGAGTGGTTTAGACTACTAGGGTTTCAAAAAAGAGCATAAGAGATATGAATTCTTTTCTACTAGAAGAAGATGAAACAAACTGTAACCATTCCTCCAAAACAGAGCATAAGCTTAATGAATTATGTCTTTCAGACTTTGGAAACAATTACATAAATAAATGGAATGAATATGAATCGCAATACATTCACACATTTGCAAAACATAAGAAGAAACAATGTCAAATTACATTACCACAAGAATTCCAACAAAATAACTGCAACTTAGTCTGTTATTACTTGCCAAAAGTCTAATTAAAAAAATTGTCCAGTGATCAATCCAACAACAGCCAACCCTTTGTATGAGAAAAGAAGTGAATAATATAGACCAAAAATCATTCTCTCTAGCTTAGGGGTCGAATTGCTGACTTGTGGAGCTAATCCAAAAAGTTCTCAATTGGAATCCTAGTGATTAGGGAGGTTAGCCAACTCATCCATATCATTCATGAAACTGATTCACTTTGACCAAATTTACCTATTTACATCATGAATCTACCCCTAGTAAGTATTTTTGTCATAATTACATTTAAATGGATTAATTAAATCAATAAAATTCATCAATGCCATGACCAAACTGAGAAATCTGAAAAATTCAGAAAATATCAGGCAACTAGAAAAAGCATAGCGCCATTGGAAAAAGCACAGCGCCCTTCACAAATGTGCAACGCCAGCTTAAAGGTCACTTTGGGAGGGTTTTCTGAAGTCCAAATTGAACCCAAGATAGCTCATTGGAAATATTCTCCTGTCTAATTTCCAAAAATTCCCTCAAGTTCTGAAAATGATGAAGTTAAGCCCTCAAAATGGAAATCTCCCAATATTGGTCAAAGTCCACCGCTAACCTAAAAAATGAGGTAGAAAGGGGATTGTTTGGATGTTTTTGGCCATTTCTCCCTATCAGAGTGTCCATATTTGATGTGCCAATATTCAAAATATGATGTATAGAGAATTTTGAATCCAATGGTGGTGTTTGTTTTTCATTTGGAGTCTCCTAGAAAAAGCACAACACCCTAGGCGTTACGTTTTTGACAAGTGGACTGTGCTAAAAGTCTGTCAAAATTTGGAAAAATGCCCAAAACTGCAAAAACTTACCCAAAAACCATAAAAATTGGTAGATGAAGTGTTGATGAAGTGTCTCAAGCAATAAAGGATGCGTAGCAAGTATGTCAAGTTTTCCCTTGTCCTTTTGCTTGGCTAGGGTTTCCTTCAGTTTGTCCTTGAATTGCTTGATCTTGATGTTTCAAATATGATTTCTTGTGTTGTACCTGCTAGCCATTTTCTGAGAATGTATTTATCCTTGTTGGAATTTTAAAGGAGCTTCTCAAGGTGAAGGTTCACTCTATCTAGCCATATTTCTCTAGCATCCTCAATTTCCTTTGCAATCCTTTCTTCAAGTGTGAGTTTTTCTGCTTCAAGCCTTTCTTGCTCCAATGCTCTCTTAAGACCTATTTTTCTTGGTATTTTCCTAGTGGATTGAGCATTAACATTGTCAGACTCATGATCAAGGTTAAATTCATCATCAACCATCACTGCTTTACCTGTGGTATTTTGTCTCTTAGCCTTCAACAACTCCAATTCCAAGAGAAATTGCTTATCACTCAGTTGTTTGTTCTCTTGCTCAAGGAAGGAGATGAAATATCTTGCTCTATCCAAGTTTTCTTGTAGCTATTTGATTTTGGCATCTTTCTCCTTGATTATCAAGTTTGAGGCTTCATGATCATTTTTTACATCTAATTCCACCAAGTCAAACTCTCTTTCTTCCTCATGAACAACTGCATCGTCCTACTACTCATCTTGATCTACCTACTTTGCTGGTGAAGAAGGAAAGGTCCCTTTCAAAATATGTAGGATAAGTGTAGGAAAATTTAGGGAAGTGTGGAAGGGAGTTAGCGAGCATAGGGAAGTGATGGGGGATAGAAAAACTTAGGGAGATATGGTAGTAATTTTGATTATAGGGATATAGTGTGGCTTCCTAGAAAAATGTAGCCTAGGGGTAGGGTTTTAGGAAATGGACTTGGAAATGAGAGATAAGGTGATGTAGGGGTAGGGGGAGTGTTTTTTGAAGTGTGGAAAGGGAAAATAGGGTCTAGGGAAAACAATTTTGGCTTGCAAGAGTGAAATCTATGGTTTCTTTGTTCAAAAATTGAAACGATGAGTGAGGAGGGTTACACCATAAATTTGAAATTATGAAGTGAAAGGAGGGCTTTGAGAGGTGTAACATAAATGCATTTCATTGAGAAAACCCTGATTTGATGATTGGACCACTTGAAAAGAAGATTTTGAGGTTATAGGTGAAAGCTAGCAAAAGCGTAGTGCATGAAGCAGAAGTGTAGTGCCTCCCAGGCAAAAGTGCAGCGCCTAAAGTAGGAGCGCAACGCCTTTCATTCAAAAGTGCAACTCCTCAAGCAGGAGCGCAACGCCTTCAAGGAAATTTGACTTTCTTGTTGAAAATTTGATTTTTAACTTGGGGAAGTTGAGAGCTCAATGCATGAGGATGAAAATGAGTGTATCCTTGGCCTTTGATGGCCCTTTATACTTGATGAAATTTCAAAAATAAGTATGGGACCCACATTTTCTTTTTCAAAATCAACTTAAAAATTGCAGTTCACCTTTCATTTTTTGATCTTGATCCTTTTAATTTGATCTTTGGGTGGATTTGGAACACTATGAATTTTGGAACTTTGACTTACCTGGCTGATGGAACCTTGAGTATGCACATACCTTGGAACCATGAGAACTTATTACATATTAAGAAACATAAAAAATACATATTGAATTGAAATTAAATTTACAAATCAAACTTTCACAATAAAATGTGTTTATTGTCACTCTCTTACTTGCTGGACTTTTATGCACGCAAATGGTGATTTGATGGACCTTGAAAGCCCTAAGACATAATGGAGACTTTGAATGAATGAAATTCATGATGAAAAGACTGAAATGATGATGACAACTCATGACTGATTTACATTCATCAAAGTGGTGAAATGAGCCAGCAAGTAATGAAATTGTTGGAAAAAGTGAGGTTTGACCTTGGGCTACCTCCAACAACTAAAATTTTGCATGATGACCTAATGGAATGAAAAAAATGTCAGAATGGGACCCTACTATGATATGAAAAGATGTTTTTGATCATTGGTGGAAAGATGCAAAAACTGACACTAACAGTGGCTCCAACTGGGGGATGACAGCTCCTTGGAGCTGTCAAGAACATCTTCTAACAAGTAGCCTATCCATTGGGCATGGAGTCAAAAGCCTAAAAACCAAATTGAATATTGAAAACTTGACTCAATAAACTGACTCAAAACTGGACTGATTGTAATAAAAACTTATTAAACTTATTGATGGCAGCATATCACCGAGACTCAAGGGCTTCAAATCGTGATGACAACCACTTGACTGCTAAAGACATATGTACAATAATGTGAAGTGATCCTTCTAGTGTAACCAATCCAGCAGATGGCTACTTAATTGAATCATGCTCGAAGTTTCCTCGAGAAAGAAGAAAAAACAAAAACTAGGCCACTCCAAGTGTCCACTGAACATGTGCTTCTGGTCCATGAAAACAAGAAAATACATCTTCCCTACTAACTATAGCAAATCAGTAAAAGGATCTTCAAAAATATGAAATGTTACCTTGTCTTGAGATCCAGCAAAAACAAAATCACACTCTTCATTTTGATCTGAAATAATACTTGGTTGTTGATCCATAAGAAGGCATAGGGAATTATGACTTTTTTCTATTTGAGTGTTGGTTGCAAATTCCCGAAGCATAGGAAACTCTGACTCTATCTCTTGCATGATGTCTCTCTTAGGCTCATACTCCTCAAATTCATAGTCTAAATCATCCTTGAACAAAAAACATTCTTCAATATTGTTAAACATGACAACCTTATCCTCTTCATGAAAGAAAATAGTCCCTTTTAGCTGATATCTTTGTAGGAAATCATCATCACAAATTGGCTTACTCACAAAAACTTCCTGTATAGTTTCATTAGTCTCATATCTGTCATCATTTAAACTCAGATTTTAATTTTCAATGATGGAAGAAATTTCACTAACACATTCTTGACTATGTTAACACTGCAAACCTACATTAGCTTGGGTTTTAACATGACTTTTCAAGATCTGATCTATCTCACCTTTAGACAGAGGAGAAACTAGAGTTTTATAGAAGTTAGCATTGGCTTGATGATTTTCATTTTCAAGATCAGGAATAGGCATTTCTCTTTCTTGGTCCCGATATTTTTCATCCAAGGAGGAAGCTACTAATTCTTGATGGGAGGAAAAATCATAAAGGGATTCTATGATCTCATCATCTAGACACTCTTCATCCCCATACAAATTTTCAAGAAACTCAATGAAATTATCAATGATCTCACAACAACTATTAATCATCGACAAGGAAAAATCCCAGCTTTGAGAATGTTGAAATAAAACTAAATGAAAGTCCTTTAGAGAATATAAACTAGCAGATGGTAGACTCTCGTACCATGATCTCCCTTTTTCCTCCAAGGTAGCCATAAACATCTTCATCAAAAAATATTTAGTAAACTCAATCTTTAGTTTGTGAATATGAAAATGAAAGTTGACCAAATGCAAACTACCATACGTCCTTACCCTTAAACTTTGACAGTCTATATTTCCAATCTATACAACGAATACAGCTCAAAAAAACAATAATATGAGCTCGATTCATAGGATCATACCTTCAAGTAGTTGAATCCATTTTGACAACAATGAAGTCACAAAGAAATTCTTTAGAATACTGGTTCTTGAATAGTGGAGTCACCATGAAAATTATGAACCTTTGGATTCTTCAACATTGGAGTTGCTAGGTGAAGGATGCACAACCTTCTTGTGCCTGATTACTATTCACCATCAAAAATCAGATATTATATTTTTTCATTCTTTCCCAGGTAATATTTGTCACTTCGTTCCCTAGAATGGTCGCTAAGATGTTATCACTCCCTTGGATCTTCGAGGTTGAGAAGATACCAGCAAAGGTAACCACAGACCAATATTTTTCCAAGTAGCTAGCCCTACTAGGTAGGAGAGAGATCTCTCTAATGGATATCAACCAATATGATTGGATCAATGAGATATTAGGCTAGGTATAGTAGCACAGGGGTTTGATTGAATGAATTTTGAGGTGCTGGATGGTGAATATTTCAAGGAAGGAATTAGGTTAGGGCAAACAAGGATCAGAATTGCAGGGATCTAATGGAGCAAGGTAGGTAAGCTCTTCAACATAAAAGGATATCTTGATGGAGTGGTTTAGACTGCTAGGGTTTGAGAAAATATCATAAGAGATATGAATTCTTTTCTACTAGAAGAAGATGAAACAAACTGTAACTATTCCTCCATAATAAAGCATAAGCTTAATGAATTATATCTTTCTGACTTTGTTGGGAAAAATACTGAGAGGGGTGGCGAGGGGGGGGGTGAATCAGTATTTAGAGCTTAATGATAATTTTAAATTTTTCTTTACTGAATTCCAGATGTGGCTTTAATGAACCCAAATCATGTATACACGTGCATATACCAAAAGAAACTTGTGTATACTGATATAATTATAAAACCTTTTAGAAACAATATTTAACTCAACTTATTAGTTATGCATCTATTAGTTGAGGAGTAAATATGTGCACTAACAGTAGAATAAATCATGACACAAGAGAAACACACATAAACACCAAGATTTAAGGTGGAAACCCAATTCAGGAGAAACCCACCAGTGTTGTCGTCTCTGTCTTCAATATTTATTATATGGAAAACTACTTAAAATATTGTACTGATGCAGACTCATATCAGTACGTAGGCATCTACCTGCAGAAGGCTACAACCTTCTCTCATTTTCTAGCTGCAACTGGAAGGGAGCTACAACCTCCTAATCACGTTTACCAGCCACTACTAGAAGGGAGCTTCAACCCCCCGATCTGAACACCAGCTTCTACTGCCAGGAAGCTTCTACTTCCACACTGAAGGCTTCAACCCTCATAATCACTACAGACCACATTTCATCAATTTTCATACTAGATCACACAACTTCAACAAAGCCCTTCATAAAGATGAACAACAATAAACTTCAGCGAATACATCAAACCGAACAGTGAGATAATTGTAATCAGAACACTGTAATAACCAGATTTCAGAATCAATATGCATAATCAAATTCAACCATGAACATTCATTATCTCAAAAAGCATACGCTACTTTTCTTCACTGAAATCATGTGTATATGTGCTTTACTTAGCACCAACATGTGTATAGATCTGGGAATACTACTTTTCATAATATGGTCAGTCTCAGATCCAAATATGAGGCTTAAATTCAGATATCTTTTTAGAATTGCAGAACCCTTGATCAGTCAGTCATCATAAAACTTATTTACTCACTCATTGATCAGATTTTTACATAATCAAATTAGCAACATATACAGCATTCAAGCAACACAAATCTTCATGAAGACTTCATTGAAAAACAAAATAAATATAGCAGCAATAAACATAAAACCTCTACAATAAGCGTCAGAAAACCCTGACTTCCGTACGTGCCTTTTCTGAGATAAAGCCACGTATATACGTGCTCTTACTAAGAAAAACTAGCGTATAGATCTGTAAATATTAATTTTGTAGAATTTTTCATATCTATAGAACTTACCCAAATTTCTTCACTCCACTTCAGCAAACATGCGCCAAGTCTCAGATCTAATCATCTATTTAATGGATCATGCAAGAACATAGTCATTTTAGGTCTAGAGATCCTAATCCATCAATCTATCCAAGGGTGCACCATAGATTCAGATCTACCAATAAAACTGAGTTCATCCCATGCGGGTATACTTCAAAGAGAATTATTCATTGACAGCCCTTACACATGCACACCTTGCACTATGATCTTCTTCTCCTTATATACATTTGGCCTTTACCAATATCATGAGTCAAAACCACACAACTGACAATGTTATTCTTGGATGGAATTAAATAGATGACACAACGCTCAATACTGTGGGCTAATACCATGGTAATGCCTCCTGGTATCTGATTCTTAGAGCGCAAAAGGCATACGTGACTTGGATCATTCTTATCTGCATGTATACACGACTTGGCCTGGACAAACCTGCGTATAGAACCTTCAGTATGAATATTACCAAATCTTCTGCTGTAAATTACACATTTCTTTTGATAGACTCTTGAGCTTCTACTAAAGATATATACTCCATCTTTTACCAGAGAGTTTCCATCAAGGACAACATTTTAAGACATAAGAATCATATTTCCAAAAATCCCCCCCTTTGGACTTGATGGCAACCATGATGGTTTTTGATCACCACAACAGATAGATACATTAAACATAACCATTATTCAAACACCCAAAATCCTCTCCCCCTTTGACATCAAGGGAAAAGGGCACTATTTTGACCATGCTCCCTTGATTTCATGCTAAATCTTCAGACATATTTTTCAATGAAGTACATGACTCTATAACTCAACCAAGTATTACCTTTCCTATCACTAAGGAATCATACTTACATCAATGATCCAACCAAGTGGAATTACATATTTGACTCAAATACCCAACCAAGTGGGTTTACAAAGTAGAACAAGTCCTTACATGGCTGAATAGAACAATTTACATCATAAGTGTCAACATTCCCTTTTCATAAAATTATAGAAATGACATGTCATAAATAGGACCAAAAGATATCAAGAGAGAGATCATATATCAGAAACCAATCAGAATGCCAAAAATGCATTTTTTTCAGCAAGACAGGTGCTCCCCCTAAGCTGATGGATCCTGAACACCTTCAACAACCAATTCTTCAAAGCATCTTCATTAGAGAATGATATAGAAATATGAATACTGGAACAACAACAAAGATTACCTAACAACACCACAACTGTTATGAGCGCTGACCCAGAGAATTTATGTCAGCAAAACCCATACACAGTTTTATGCACAGAAACTCGCATATATACACGATTCGTCTTTATGAAACCAGAATATCAAATTTAAACTTATGAAATTAAGCAGATTTGATCAGAGAGGCAGAGACAACTCCCAGCTTCTGTCTGAGATATTTGAATGCTTCCCTGAGAAGAGGTTTAGTAAATATATCAACAACTTGTTCTTTGGAGGGAACATACTCCAATTTAACCTTTTGTTCAAGCACTTGTTCATGTAGGAAGTGATACTTGATAGAATGTGCTTAGTCTTTGAATGCATAACAGGATTCTTTGAGATACTAATAGCACTTGTATTATCACGTAAAATGGAGATGGGAGGAGAACATTTGATTTGAATGTCTTTTAGAGTCTGCATCATCCAAAGAATTTGTGTGCAACAAGATGTGATAGCCACATATTATGCTTCTGTTGTAGATAAGGGAATAGAACTTTGTTTCTTGTTGAACCAAGATAATAATCAAGGCCCCATATAGAATGCACCACCACTAGTTCTTTTTCGATCATCAACATTTCCAGCCCAATCTGCATCTGTGTAAGCATGAAGAGTGAAATCACCATTCTTTGGATACCATAGACCAAAGTCTTGAGTCCCTTGTAGATATTTGAATATTCTTTTTACAGCCTGAAGATGAGACTCTTTTGGATTATCTTGGAATCGTCCAACAATCCTGAATGCCTGCATGATGCCTGGTCTTGTCCCAGTTAGATACATCAGACTTCCAATCATGGATCTATATTCTGGTTGATTCACCATGGGAGAATCATCATGAGAACTGAGGTTACATCTATTTACCATTTGTGTACTCACAAGTTTGCAGTCTTTCATCCCATATTTCTTTAGAATTTGCTTAAGATATTTTTCTTGTGATAAAAATATGCCATCCGTTTCTTGTTGCACTTGTAAGCCAAGAAAGAAGGTTAGTTCCCCAAGTAAAGACATTTCAAATTCTTGCTGCATAACAGAAGCAAATTTCTGATTCATGAACTCTTCATTACTTCCAAAAATGATGTCATCAGCATATACAACTACAATCAACATTTTATCATTCTCTAGTTTTGGGTATAAGTTACTATTATAAAATCCCTTTGTTAAACCTTGTCGATGAAGATATTTGTCAAGACGATAGCACCATGCTCGAGGAGCTTGTTTGAGACCATATAAAGCCTTTTTAAGTTTGAAAACAAGTTTTTCATCATCTCCCAGAATGAATCCTTATGGTTGTTCTATATAAACTTCTTCTTCTAGATCCCCATTGAGAAAGGAATATTTAACATCCATTTGACAAACTTTGATTTTTTGAAAACTTGAAAAAGGAAGAAACATTCTTATGGCTTCAAGTCTAGCTACAGGAGAAAATGTTTCTTCAAAGTCTATACCTTCTTGTTGAGCATACCCTTTACAAACAAATCTAGCTTTGTTTCTAATAACATCTCCATTTTCATTTAACTTGTTTTTGAATATCCATTTTGTTCCAATCGCATTTTCATCATGAGGTATCGGAACCAATTCCCAAGTATGATTCTTTTCAATCTGATCAAGTTCCTCATTCATGGCTTAAATCCAAAATTCATCTTTTCTAGCTTGATTGATATTTTGTGGTTCAATAGTAGATAGAAATGACAGATATCTAGGAGATCCTACAAGAGTTCTTCTTCTTTAGACACATGATCCCTTTTCTCCAAAAATTTGAGATTCTAGATGATTCTTTTGAATATACCTGGATGGAGCCTTTTCAAATATATCTTCTTCTGGTGCTTCATTGGGTTCACCTTCTATATTGTTGTTATTTGATGCGGGAAGATATACATCATCATCATCCTCATTTGTTGTTGGTATTCCCCTTTTAGGAGCTGAGAGAGACTCATCAATTACAACATCACTACATTCAACAGTCTTTCGAGGTATTTTATTGTAGCATTTATATGATTTACTTCTCGAAGAGTAACCAAGAAATATTCCTTGATCTACTCTAGGTTCAAACTTACCAAATTTTTCATCATTGGCCTTGATAAAACATTTTCTTCCAAAAACTCTAAATGCTTTACAGTGGGAAGATTTCCATACCATATTTCATAAGGAGTTTTATCACTATTCACCCAAACATGAGCCTTGTTCAGAATATTTACCGTATTATGTGCTACTTCTCCCTAAAAGGTATCGGGAGTTCCAGATTCATCAAGCATAGCCCAATCCATTTGTTGAACTGCTCTATTCATCCTTTTGCCATGCCATTTTTTTGTGGGGTTCCAGCTACAGAAAATTGTCTTTTTATGCCATGATGTTCATAGAAATCAAAGAATTAATCTGATATATATTCTCCTCCTTGGCCAGATCTAAGACATTTAATTTTTAGATCTAATTAATTTTCAACCAAAGATTTGAAGATCTTAAATTTTTCAAATGCTTCATCTTTATGTTTCAGTAAACCCATCCAACACATTCTAGAGAAGTCATCAATAAATAAAATATAGTGCTGTTATAGTATTGTTCTCCACGACGTGAATTTTTCCTTACATGACCACATAGATCAGTATGTATAATTTCAAGAGGCTTACTTGTTGATCCTTCTTTAGCATTGAATTGCACCCTGGTTTGCTTACCAAATTGGCATGATTTTCATATGGTACTTTCTGGTAGAGTGATGCTGGGAAGATCACGAACCACTTTGAGTCTGCTGGATTTGCTTATTTGAGATAAGCTCAAATGTCCCAACGTTCTGTGCCATAACCAATTTTCTGAAGATTTACCCAAGTAGCATTGTTCTTGGCCACCTTTCAATACGTACAGATTTCTTGGTGTTCTAGTTCTTTTTATTATCATTTTTCCTATGTCAAGTTCATGTACTATAAATTATTTTGAACTAAAGACAACTTCATTTCATTGATCACACATTTGACTCACACTTAACAGGTTGTGCTTTAATCCATCCACATACATAACATTGTTAGCTTTCACCTTTTATTTTAAAAAAACATAACCTTTTCCTTTAATGACAGCAGGAGAGTCATTTCCAAAAGTAACATTATTTCCTTTCTATAGAGAATTGTATGAAAGGAGTTTATTTCTATCACCTGTCATGTGTTTTGAGCATCCACTATTAGTGTACCGTTGATTCTCTTCCCCTTCTGCAAATAAAGCTATGCCACGACTTTCAACCTGTAAGTCCTTCTTTCTCCAAATCTTGGAATTTGAAGGTATATGCTCTTTTGGCTGTAGTTTGCTCCTGCATTCAGATTCTTCATGACCAAAGTTATTGCAATAAGCACATTCAATTTAATTTTGAAAAGGAGAAAAGTTGTTATAAGTATTCTTCTTTATTCTAGTCTCATTTCTTTGCTTTCTTGCTTCTCTGGTCATGATGGTTTTGTACACAACACATTGAGCAACCTTATGACCAAAATCATGACATGAGAAACATTGTCCATTAAAGAAGAAATTTATGCAATCATGAAACCTTCTGTTTATGTTTACTTTGCTGATTGATATTTCTGTTATTGTTCTTCCTTGTATTAAATTGATCATGTGTTACCTGTGTAGTTTCTTTGTTATTTTGCTGAGATACAAAATGTTGCAGGCTGGCTTTAGCTGCATTTAGATAGCTTGGTGCTGAAGACTGAGATGATTCTCCAATATATCCAAGACCTGTCTTTATAAGAGGAGAGCATTGTACCTTGATAATTTCATCTAAGGCTTCAGATCCTTTAGCAAATCTAATATTTAAAGTTTTTACTTTCTCAATTTCCTTTCTTAGACTTACTATTTCACATTATAATTTCTCATTATGCTTCTCCTTTTCTGTAAGCTGATTTTTTAGAGTATCTATGGAAATTTTGTTTTCTTCAAAACATAGTTTGAGATGAGTTATTTCTTCAAGAAAGTCATTTTCTTATAATGCATCCATAAAAGTATCACTAGAGTCCTTTTCAAAATCCATGAGTAGTCTAATATCTTAATCAGATTCTCCTTCTTCACTATTTGATAGACCATCACTATCTACATGAGTATAATAGATTTTTCTATTGATTAACCATTTCTTATTTCCTTTAACCACTTCCTTTTCCTTTCATGACTATATTTATGGGGAAATTTAGCAGCATAATGAGCAACTCTTCCACAAGAAAAACATTTAAAGGGAAGCTTACCTTTGAACCTTCCAGTGCCAAGTTGTAGCTTCTTTACAAAATTTATCTCATATTCTTCTGAAACATACCCTAATCCTTCTTGTTCTTCTACCTCTTTTCCTTTTATAGGAGCTTTGAAGACAACTTCTTTGACTTCAGATGGACCTCCTTTTCTCATTTCACGAGCAGTCAGAATCCCATGAAGTTGAACAACAATAATATTTTGTAGATCCTTCTTCTCTTAAATAGAGACACTTTTGACTCAAATTTGGGAGTTAAAGATCTTAAAACCTTTTCTACTAGAGTAGTGTCAAATATAGTTTCACCCAGATTTCTCATATGATTTACAATATCATCTAGACATAAAAAGAAACTAGAAATGCTTTCTTCATTGTGCATTCTAATTTTTTCATATTGAATTCTAAGAGTTTGGAGTTTATCACTTTTTACCTTGGCATCACCTTCATAGCTTAGAATGATTTTGTCCCATACCTCCTTTGTTGTATTCAACTGCATGACTTTGAAAATTTTTGATTCATTCAAACTTCCCAATAATGCATTAACTGCCTTTGCATTGATTTCATAGTTCTTTCTTGTTGTTGCATCTGTTGGAACGAAATTTGGATATTGATAACCTCCTTCAACTATAGCCCATACATCTGCTCCAAGAGACCGAAGATAGGATGTTTTCCTTGTCTTCCAGAAGATTAAGTTGTTTCCGTTGAAGAGAGGAGGCCTGATAGATGCTATCCCATCCTGATTTATTATCTTGGCTAATCTTCCTTCTAGAGATTAAGCTTCTTCAGAAGGACTTTCTCTGATACCAATTGTGGGGAAAAATACTAAGAGGGGGGGGGGGGGGGGTGAATCAGTATTTAGAGCTTAATGAAAATTTTAACTTTTTATTTACTGAATTCCGTACACAGATTTAATGAATCCAACTCCTGTATACACACGCATATACCAAAAGAAACTTGTTTATACTGATATAATTAGAAAACCTTTTAGAAACAATCTTTAACTCAGCTTATCAGTTATGCATCTACTAGTTGAGCAGTAAATATGCACAGTAACAAAATAATAAATCATATCACAAGAGAAACACATATGAACACCAAGATTTAAGGTGGAAACCCAATTCGGGAGAAAACCACCACTGTTGTCATCTCTGCCTTCAATATTTATTATATGGAAAACTGCTTGCAATATTGTACTAATGTAGACTTAAATTAGTACACATGCATCTACTTGCAGAAGGCTGCAACCTTCTCTCGTTTTCCAGCTGCAACTGGAAGGGAGCTACAACCCCCTGATCTCGTTTACCAGCCACTACTGGAAGGGAGCTTCAACCCCCTGATCTAAACACCAACTTCTACTGGCAGGAAGCTTCTACTTCCACACTATAGGATTCAACCCTCAGAATCACTGCAGACCACGTTTCATCAATTTTCATACTGAATCACACAGCTTCAACACAACCCTTCATAAAGATCAACAACAATAAAATTCATGCAATACATCAAACCAAATAGTGAGATCACTGTAATAACTAGATTTCAGAATCGGGATGTAGAATCAAATTCAACCCTGAAAATTCATTATCTCAAAAAGCATATGCTACTTTTCTTCACTGAACCCGCATGTATACGTGCGTTTCTTAACACCAACTTGTGTATAGATCTGTGAATACTCTTTTTCAGAATATGGTCAGTCTCAAATCCATATCTAAGGCTTACAGTCATATATCTTTTCAGAATTGCAGAACCCTTAATCAGTCAGTCATCATAAAACATATTTACTCACTGATTGATTAGATTTGTACATAATCAACTTAGCATCATATACAAAATTCAAGCAACCCAATTCTACATGAAGGCTTCATTGAAAGACAACAAAAATATAGCAGCAATAAACAAAAAACCTCTACAATAAGCTTCAGAAAACCCCAACTTCCATACATGCCTTTTCTGAGATAAAGCTGCGTATATACACACTTTTACTAAGACGAACTAGTATATAGATCTGTAAATATTAATTCTGCAGAATGTTTCAGATCTATAGGAATTACCCAAATTTCTTCACTCCACTTCAGCAAACATGTGCTAGGGCTCAGATCTAATCATCTCTTTAATGGATCATGCAAGAACATAGCTATTTCAGGTCTAGAAATCTTGATCCATCAATCTGTCCAAGGGTGCATCATAGATTCAAATATACCAATAAAATGGAGTTCATCCCATGCGGGTATACTTCAAAGAGAAGTATTCAATGACAGCCCTTACACATGCACACCTTGCACTATGATCTTCTTCTCCTTATATAGATTTGGCCTTTACCAATAACATTAGTCAAAACCACACAACTGACGATGGTATTCTTGGACGGAATCAAATAGACGACAAAATCAATAATGTGGGATAATACCATGGTAAGCCTCCTGGTATCTTATTTTTAAAGCACAAAAGGCATATGCGACTTGGATCGTTCTTATCCACGTGTAGATGCAACTTGGCCTAGAAAACCCCACGTATAGAACCTTTATTATGAATATTACCAAATATTCTACTAGACATTACACATTTCTTCTGATAGACTCCTAAGCTTCTACTGAATACGTATACTCCATCTTTTACCAGAGAGTTGCCATCAAGGACAACATTTTAAGACATAAGAATCATATTGCCAACTGACTTAGGAAACAATTACATTAAAAAATGGAATGAACGTGAATCATAATACATTCACACATTTTCAAAACATAAGAAGAAACAATTTCAAATTACATTACCACAATAATTCCATCAAAATAGCTGCAACTCAGTCTATTATTAGTTGCCAAAAGTCAGATTACAAAAAGAGTTCAGTGATCAATCCAACAACATCCAACCCTTGGCATGAGAAAACAAGTGAATAATATAGACCAAAATTGATTCTCCCTAGCTCAAGGGTCGAATCCATGACTTTTGGAGCTGATCCACAAAATGCTCCAGTAGAATCCTAGTGATTAGGGAGGTTAGCCAACTCAACCTAATCATTCATGAAACTGATTCACTTTGACCAAATTTACCTATTTACACCATGCATCTACCCCTAGTAACTATTTTTGACATAAATAAATTTACATGGATTAATTACATCAGTAAAATTCATCAATTCCATGAACAAATTGAGAAATCTAGAAAATTTTGAAAATATCAGGCAACTGGCAAAAGCGCAGCGCCATTGGCAAAAGTGCAGTGCCCTTGACAAAAGTGCAGTGCCAACTTCAAGATCAATTTTGGAGGACTTGCTAAAGTCCAAATTGAGCCCAAGATATCTCATTGGAAATGTGCTCCTATCTAGTTTCTAAAAATTCCCTTAAGCTATGAAAATGATGAATTTAAGGCCCTCAAAATGGAAATCTCCAAAGACTGGTCAAAATCACAGCGACAACCTGAAAAATGAGGCAGAAATGTGATTTTGTGGATGTTTTTGACCATTTATCCCTATCAAAACATCCAAATTTGATGTAGAGGGCCTTATGAATCCAATGGTGGTGACCATTTGTCATTTGGAGGCTCCTAGAAAAAGCGCAGTGCCTTGACAAGTGGACTTTGCTCAAAGTTTGTCAAAATTTGGCAAAATGCCAAAAACTGAAAAAATTACCCAAAAAACTTCAAAATTGGTAGATGAAGTGATGATGAAGTGTATCAAGCAATCAAGGATGCATCAGCAAGTATTTCAAGTTTTCCCTTGTCCTTTTTCTTGGCTAGGGTTTCCTTCAATTTGTCCTTCAACTACTTGATCTTGATGTTGCAAATATGATTTCTTGTGTTGTACATGTTGGCCATTTTTCTGAGCATGTATTTATCCTTGTTGGCCTTCTGAATGAGCTTATCAAGGTGAAGGTTCACTCTATCTATCCATAATTCTCTATGATCCTCAATTTCCTTTGCAATCCTTTCTTCAAATGTGAGTTTTTATGCTTCAAGCCTCTCTTGCTCCATTGCTCTCTTAAGACCTCTTTTTATTGGTATTTTCTTGGTGGCTTGAGAATCATCATGGTCAGACTCATCAGCAAGGTCAAATTCATTATCAACCATCACTGCTTTACCTTTGGTATTTTTCCTCTTAGCCTTGAACAACTCCAATTCCAAGAGCACTTTCTTGTCACTTAGTTGTTTGTTCTCTTGCTCAAGGAAGGAGATGACATATCTTGCTTTGTCCAAGTTGTCCTACATATCTTTGATTTTGGCATATTTCTCTTTTATGATGAGGTTTGAGGATTCATGATCATTTTGAACATCCAATTCCACCAATTCAAACTCTCTTTCTTCCTCATGAATAACTGCATCATCCTATTTCTCATCTTGATGTAACTACTTTGTTGATGAAGAAGGCAAGGCCCATTTCACAATATGTGGCGAAAACACTTTCCTAGGCCCTCTCTGATAGGTTCTGACCTCTTTTTCCATTTTTTTCTTCTTCACTACAACCCTGCTAGATGACCTTGTTTGTTTTTGAGACATTGATGTTTGAATAAAGAGTGATGGAAGAGTTTGTTCATCTGATGTTCATACTTTATGTTCTTCACTATTTAGGACATCTTATCAATACTCCTCTACAAATAGTGACGGATGTTGAGAAATTTCACCCTAGTGAAATTTGTGAGAAACCTAATGTGATAGGTGTATAGCCTAGAGAATATTCTCTCACAAGTGAAATATTTCATGATGATCTTCATCATGGGAGAAAATATATCAAGTAGGTGGCTGAAAGGAAAAACCTTCTTTTTGTCATTTTTGTACCATGCCTTAAGAAATGGTTCATAATGTTGGGAATCTACATCTGTGGCCTGAAACCATTTTTCACCCACATTGGGTATCCCTATGGCTACAACAATAATATATGTGGAGATGGTGAAGGTCACCCCTGCAATGGCACTTGGTTATCTTGGAGGTTAGAGATGAAAATTTTGGTCAAAGCAGGGTGATGTTGTACTCTTTGGACCATCTCATATGAGTCAAAACAACCCACATGTTTGAAGAAATTAACTATCATGGGTGAAGCCAACAATTCTCTAGTGTTGGATGGCTCAAACCTCAAAATCCTCCCTCCTTTGTAGTGTCTCCTTTCCTCTCTTTCCTCCTCCATAATGTCTCTTTCCTCGTCCATAGTGTATTTTTTTTTTAAACCCTGGGGGAAAAGGGAAGGGAAAGGGAGTAGGAAGTAGGGTTAGGGAGTTGGGATAAATGTAGGAAAATTTAGGGAAGTGGGGAAGGGAGTTAGGGAGCTTAGGGAAGTGGTAGGGGATAGAAAAAAATTAGGGAGATAGGGTAGGAATTTTGATTACATGTATATAGTGTGGTTGCCTCAGAAAATGCAGCCTAGGGGTAGGGTTTTAGGAAATGGGACTTGGGGATGAGAGATAAGGTGATGTACGGGTAGGGGGAGTGTTTTATGAAGTGTGGAAAGGGAAAATAGGGTCTAGGGAGAACAATGTTGGCTTGCAAGAGTGAAAGCTAGTGTTTCTTTGCTCAAAACTTGAAATGATGAATGAGGAGGGTTTACACCAAAAATTTGAAATTATGAAGTGAAAGGAGGGATTTGAGAGGTGTAACTTACTTGAATTTGATTGAGAAAACCCTGATTTGATGCCTGGACCACTTGCAAGAAGATTTGGTGGCTGTAGGTAAAATCTGGGAAAAGCACAGTGCATGAAGCAGGAGTGCAGTGTATGAAGCAGTAGCGTAGTGCATGAAGCAGGAGCGCAATTCCTCCTCGGAAAAAGCACAGCGCCTAAAGTAGGAGCACATTTCCTCTTGGTCAAAAGTGCAACACCTCAAGTAGGAGCACAATGCCTTTAAGAAAATTCGACTTTCTTGCTGAAAATTTGATTTTTGACTTGGGGAAGCTAAGAGCTCAATGCATGAGGATGCAAATGAGTGTCCCCTTGGTCTTTGATGGCCCTTTATACTTGATGAAATTTCAAAAATAGGTATGGGATCCACATTTTCCTTTTCAAACTCAACTTAAACATTGAAATTCACCTTTCATTTTTTTAACTTGATCCTTTGAATTTGATATTCTGGTGGATTTGGAACACTATGACTTTGGAACTTTGACTTACTTGGCTAATGGAACCTTGAGTATGCAGCTACCTTGGAACCATGAGAACTTATTACATATTAAGAAACATAAAATTATATATTGAATTGAAATTAAATTTACAAATCAAACTTTCATAGTAAAATGTGTTTATTGTCACACTCTTACTTGCTGGAATTTTATGCCTGCAAATGGTGATTTGATGAACCTTGAGAACCCTCAATCCTAATGGAGTCTCTGAATGAATGAACTTCATGATGAAAAGACTGAAATTATGATGACAAATCATGACTTAGGTACACTCAACAAAGTGCTGAAATCAGCTAGCAAGTAATGAAATTTTTGAAAAGAGTGAGGTTTGACCTTGGGCTACCTTGAATGACCAAATTTTTGCATGATGAACTTATGGAATCACAAAAATTTCAGAATGGGACTCTGCTATGATATGAAAAGACATTTTTTGATCACTGGTGGTAGGATGAAAAAACTGACACTAACACCATTGAAAGTAAAAACCTTATCAAGGGTAATATCAAATAATTTAGGGTTTGTATATAAAAATCCTAGGAGTACACCCTCTCAAATACCATAGAAAACCATAGACTAGAATAATTGACATCATGCTCTTTTATTTTTATATTTTACTTGGCTTTACTTGTAGGTGAATATTGCAATTACATAATAAGGGAAGAAAGATGAGAAGGATGGCAATGTAGAGCAGTCCATGGGCTTGTTAATGACTTCTTGAAAATTAAGAGCATGATGGAAAGAGGGAACTGTAAGGACCTTGATGTACATTATGAGTTCATAGGAACACTAATGATATATAGATGAAGCATGGAATTTTAAAATTAGAGTCTACATTATCAAGTTGTTTTGTACAAAATCATATAGCTCTCAAAATTAAGAATATTGGCACCACATTGCACATTATTGTTCATTTGAACATTTTCTAAAATAATGTTAGAGGTAGTCATTTTGCAAATATGGATCATCAAAATCCCATAATAAACATTAGTTATGAGGTTATTGGAATAAGCATTATAACATGATTGGTATATATTCCATCTAGTATGGAAACACTACTTTTGAAAGATGAAGGAATGTACATGGTCAAGTTGCAGTCTTTCCACACCTAGGAAAGAACTCTAGCTTCGACAGGTATAAGAAGCATGATCAGTAATGATCAATGGCTAGATGGTTGTATGGAAGAAAAGATTACATAAGATATTTATCAACATCAAGATCAGTATTCAAAAGAAAGAAAGGGAATTAACAATAACAACTCCTAGGAAGATATGGTAGCTTAGTAATCAAATTTGATCCATGGGCACTATAATTAAGTGAAGAAGGATTCATGTGGAGATGGATCATGCCAAAGGATGTTGATCTCAAAGAACTCAAGAATGTTGATAATTTAATGAGAAGGCCATCATAATGAGGTAAGTCTAACGTTAATATTTTTGTTGATGAGAAATTTTGGAGTCCTGTGCATTTTTTTCGTATGAAAAATCCAAGTCCTAGATCTGAAATCCTACTACAACAAACTGAATTAATTCTCCTACTTGTAAATTTAGATTAACAAGTTATTTGCAAATTTATTCTGAAAATATTGAAGTAATTACTGAAGCAACCTTCACTTAATTAAATTTATATGGGGAAATAGGAAACTGAGAAAAAGAAAAACATCACACAGGACACCATTATTTTTGGACTAAGTCCCCAGAAAAACCCAATGTGGGAAAACCAGTACAACAAATATGAGGTTTTTATTATTAAGAAGTAGTTATATCTAAATACATCTCTGAATGTATCACTAGAAAATTCAGTTACATATAATAATAATAGAGAAAAATAGTAATATTATCTCACTCTTCAAGTCTCGGATGAACTGATAGTTGAACTAATGAAACCCCAGCACCCTCTATGCTGCCTATGCGTAGTAGTTGTGCAGGCTTGCATGGGGACTTCTCTGGAACTGCGTCACCTCCTCTGCATTATATTTCAGCCCTCAAGAACCTTGATCCCATCCCTCTGATCTTAGAATCTTGATCTCCTAGCTGGATTTTGGACTGTAGCTTAGATACACTAGGTGTCCCTATGTCATCCTCTCTAAGTGTTGTGTCACCCTCTCTAGGATCCCGGTTGATTCCTCTACATCTTTATCTTCCTCTTTGCTGAGTATTCTTGGCCCCAGAGAAGATCCTCCTACGAAAACTACCTCTGCCCCTCAACTGCATGAAGAATCTCTAGATCGAAGTTTCCTCTTGAGCAATGCTCACTAAATAAATCGATCACTTGATCCTTTCGGTGTATCTTTCAAATGACCCTCAATCCTTTATATTATTCTCGTTGAGACTTCAATGACCAAGATTATATCTCCAATCAATGACTAAGATTACATTTAGAATTGATCTGATTTTTCTAGAAGTTTCACCCACAGTTTAAATTAATACCCATTAATTATTTTAATTTCCTAAGTTAGACTTAGGGTCCTCATTAAAAATAATTAATTTACCAAATAAAATTGTTTCCAGGTGAAATTTCCCAAAATAATTTTTGGGTTATGTGGAATACATGTGTCTAAGCCTCTCCACAAAGTTTGAGACTTAGAGAACATCTGATGTTACCACAAATCAACGCTTTCTCTTATTGAGGATTGTGCTCTAACAAATATGCCCTGCTACACACTGATATGACTATGAAGTATCTCCCTCTACCCTGCTGATGTCTAACATGTTGTCCAATAAACACTGCGCAACTGCAGCAACTGTACTGCTTCTGACCCTACCACGATCAACACTCCATTCGTACTGCAACTCCCTCTCAAATTTTGCATCTACTACTAGCACTACCACTGCTAACTCTGCACTGCAACTCAACTGCTGAGAGAAGCAACTGAAAAACATCCAAACAAATATGAATAAGTGTTCAGGATGCATCTCAATATTGAAACTCTAACTGCTGCTAGTCTGACAATGTCCCTATGAAGCACTGTGTTTCTACTGCATCCCTCTATGCTACTAACCACTGCATTTGTCGTTTCTGCACTCCTTTGCACCACTGAAAAACTCCTCCAACATGCTACTATTGATCTTGGGCACCTTAGCAAGGTCATGACCCAAGAGGTGGACTCCTCAAAGATCTTTCTTAACTGAAGTTCTTGCGAACTTACAGCTCAATGTTGCCCCATCTCCTTCCTAGAGATGCGTGGGCACACATGGAATACTCATCCTCCTCGATATTTGCGGGCATAGCCTTCAGATCATGCTTCTCATCCTTGTCCTTTTTCTTCAAAGGACACTAGGTAGCATAGTGACCAAGTTCACCACACTTGAAGCACTTTATCTTCAAGACGTCCTTCTTTCGTCTCCGCTGCTCCTGCTACCCCTTAGATGCAAGGGTTGTGCTGTCCTCCTCCTCCTTCTTCGTCCTTGACCCACTTCTACTGTTTTCATCAATTTTACACTTGATTAGGTCCATCCTTATCTCTTCTTGTTGAAGAGAAGCGCACATCTCTTCCCAACCCGACAAAGTTTTTCTACCTAGGATGCTCTGTACGAACACCTAACATTCTTCAATGACTGCGATAAGAACGAATCTCACCATTGATGTAGGATAAGGGGTGGATCCTACTACTGCTATCTGATCATGGATTTCTTGAAGTTTCGACAAGAACGAAATAATTCACTCCCCTTTTTTCATTTGCACCATACTTAGTGTTTGCTCTAATAACATCTTACATTGTTCTGAAGAGCCTTCATACAACACTACCAAGGCTTCCCACATTTGCCTACCTGTGTCCTTACCAGCTATATGGGACACAATATGATCTTTAAATCCATCAAGGAGCAGCCTTTTAGCCTTTGCCATATCAATCATGTATTTCTTCAGGGACATCTACCATACTCATCATGAAAATCTTGAGATTGCACTCATCAAGAAGGCATGTGATTCTTGCCTTCCAGATCACGTAGTTAGAGGCTCCCTCCAACTGGTCCTGATCTCTAAGCTCGTGAGATGCCATGGCCTTCAAGAAAGTGTCAAATCAACTCCTCTTCTTCCCCCTCTGCACAACACTAGCTGGCTTACACAATTCTTCTAGAGTTTGTAGATCTTCCACCAAGATATGCCGCTCAGATCTTTGGAAAAACTAAATTCCTTGGCTGGGAACTTCTCTAGGAAGAAAATTCCATCACTGTGCTTCTGCGTCCTATTTTAATGACTTTCTTCCTAGAAAAAAATAATGCCCGCAGAAAACTGTGTCTCACCAGGTCTACGCTACTCCCTCTGGCTCAAAAAAATTCCAATCTGGAAGCCCTTCCTCTCTGTCGACTCACTCAGAGAGAGACTTCCCTAGAAATTTCAACCCTCTAGGCCTCAACTGCGCAATCCCTCTCGAGATTCGAACTGCCGCTTTCTAAAGCTATTCGGCCTCCTTCTCAATGCTAGATCTTCTCTCCCTATTTCACCTGCAACACTCCAAATGCTCTGATACCATGTGAAAAATCTAAGTCCTAGATCTGGAATCCTACTGTAGCAAACTGAATTAGTTCTCATACTGGTAAACTTATATTAACAATTTATTTACAAATTTCTTCTAAAAATATTGAAGTAATTACTGAAGTAGACTTCACTTAATTAAATTTAAATGTGGAAACTGGAAACTGAGAAAAATAAAACCATTATTTTTGGACTAAGTCCTTGGAAAAATCGATATAGCAGATCTGAGGGTTTTATTATTAAGCAGCAGTTATATTTGAATACATCTATGAATGTCTCAATGTAATATTCAATTACAGAGAATAGTGACAGTGAAAAATAGTCATATTACCTCACTATGTAAGTCCCGGCTAATCGGGTAGTTGAACTGACGAAACCCCACCACCCTCTGTGTAGCCTTTGTGCAGTAGTTGTGTAGGCATGTATGGGGATTGCTCTAGAATTGCGTCACCTCATCTGCATGATCTTCCAGCCCTCAATAACCTCGAACCCAACCATCCCGGCTTAGAATCTCGATCTCCCAGCTAAATTTCGGATTGTAGCTGAGAAACACTATGTTACCTCTGCGTGAGGCCTGCGTGGCCCTGTGTCACCCTCTCTAGGTACTGCATGACCCACTCTAGGCTCTGCGTTGTTTCCTCTACATCTTTCTTTGCCTCTCTGCTGAGTATTCTTGGCCCCGAAGAAGATCCTCCTACCAAAACTTCCTTTGCCCCTCAACTACGTGAAGAATCTCTAGATCAAAATTTCTCCCTGAGCACTGCTCACTAAAGAAATTGATCACTTGATCCTTTCGATGTATCTTCCAAATGACCCTCAAGACTTCCTTTATAGTCTCCTTGTTGAGACTTCAATGACCGAGATTAGATCTCCAATCAACGACTAAGATTACATTTAGACTTGATTTGTTTTTTCTAGAAGTTTCACCCACAGTTTAAATTAATACCCATTTATTATTTTAATTTCCTAGGTTAGACTTAGGGTCCTCATTAAAAATAATTAATTTATCAAATAAAACTGTTTTCAGGTGGAATTTCCCAAAACAAGTGTTGGTTTATGTGGAATACATGTGTCTAACCCTCTCCACAAAATTTGACTTAGAGCACACGATCCTACCACAAATCAACAGTTTGAAGGGCCTGACGTTTTAGGTGAACGCTTCACCCATCTTCAGGGGAAAGAGGACTTTACAGATGAGAGGAAGGGTGTTGGACCAACATATATAGCTAAAGAGAAAAAAGAGAAAAACAAGCCGTTAGAGAGATGGAAAATAAAGGGTACGATGATAAATTGATTGAGTCAAAGAGATGATTGATGTATTTGAATTTAAAATTAAAATTAAATTATTAAATAAAAAAATAAAAAATTTAAATGATTAAATAACAAACTAGCCATTAGAGAATTAAGGAGATGATGATAAATTTATTAAGTTAAAGAGATGATTGTTGTATTTGAATTAAAATTAAACATTTAGTTATTAAATAAATATTTTTTTACAATTAAATTATTAAATAAAAAACTAGCTGTTAGAAAAAGGAAACGATGATAGGTCAAAGAGACGAGTGATTTATTTAAATTTAAAATTAAATTTAAATGATTTAATATGCTTATTATAGGAGATAATATTGGATTGTTGGAATTATAAATTGAATAAAAATATGAAGATTATTGGATCAAATTTCAAGAAAGTTAAGGGATAACCATTAAATTTTTTTTTTAGTCCTATTATTATGTTATAATTTTGGATTTATAATTTAATATAACAATATAATAGGACTATATCTTTAGATTCAAAGGATTAATTTTGGAATAAAAATATTAAATTGATGATTTGGAGTCAAATTAGAGTAAGTTAAATGGTTGAAATGAAAAATAAATGAGATATTTAAAATGTCAAAGATGGAAATTGAGAGGGGAATTAATTAAATTAAATATTGGGGGAATTGATAGGATAAGAGAAATATAAAAAAAGATGTTAGGAAAGGTTAGAATTAGAATTAGAGGATAGGTGTTGAGATGATAGAAAGTGGATGGTGGGATGACTGGCTTAATTGATAACCATCATCACAGTTAAGGTTATTAGGATGCTTTTCAATTTCAATGGCTTCCCTAATGACCCGGCTGGAATGGTATGGGGAAAATGCTAAGATTTTAGATTTGCCATAACAAATAAGGTGCTTGGTAGAATGGGAGTGCTTAGCAATGGAATATTTTGTAATGTGGTTATGGTTGGTGTCAGCCATGTGTTATTTCAATCGAGTTTTAAAGGATATTGCGGTTTTTCCTATCTAATACATTCCACATGAGCAAGGGATCTCATAGACTCTTGGACCTAACATGGGGTAATTTTTATCCTTGGCTGATCTGAAGAGCTGACTGAGGGTTCTCTGGGACTTAAAGAAGGTTTATTATGTTCTTTTTAGAGAGGATCCTGGATAAATGATCAGTAACCCCTTGAATGTAAGGAAGGGTTACCTTGGCTAAGGGAGGGGGATGGGAAGGTTTTTAGGGTGGGGACATAAGCTAGAGCAAAAGGCTTTATTTATCTGGGAAGAGAAGTAACCATTAGACTTAATAGCTATGGAGAGATGAGATTTTTCCTTGGGAAAGGATTGGGAGGATGAGATTCGAATGGAATGAGTGAAAAGGGTTTTGAGAATGATAATTTTTTGAGCAGGGTGGTGGTGGGAGTTAACATGAAGGTAGCTATCTATATGAGTATTCTTTCGGTAGACTTGTTGGGTTAGGGAGCCATCAGAGAGGCGCGAGACAAGGACATCCAGAAAGGGAAGGGATTGGTTCTCTTCCAGCTCCATAGTGAACTGGATGTGCGGGGAGATATTATTGAGATGGGAAAGAAATTTGTGGAGGGTAGGTATACCATGGGACCATATGAGAAAGGTGTCATCTACGAAACAATTCCAACATTTAATATTGAGGTGGAAGGTTTCTAGAGCCTTGGTTTCAAAGTGTTCCATAAAATGTTAGTGGCAACAAGATAGAGGGAAGAGCCCATGGTTGTTCCCTCGGTTTGTTCGTCAAAGGTGAAAAAGGTGGTGGTAAGACAAATTTTGATAAGGTTAAGAGTTTCAGAATCTAGAAGCTTACAAATGAGTTCAATGGCTTCTGGGAAAGGAATTTTGGTAAATAATGAAACGACATCAAAGCTAACCATGATGTCATTCTCATCAGGCTTAAGGGTCTTGATGTGCTAGATGAAATCAACAAATTCTTTAATGAAGGAGGAAGAATGGCTAGAAAAGGGACGGATATTTTTGGCAAGAAATTTGGAAAGGGCATGGGTGGGACCTCTTAAAGCGTTGACGATAGGTCTAAGGAGGATATTCGGCTTGTGAATTTTTTGCTGACCATAAATCCTAGGGGTAATGTGGTTAAGGGGGATAAGGAGCTTTTGGATGGTAGGGTCAAGGGAAGAGGCTTTAATGGCTTTGGTGACCTTGATGGTAATAGATAGGAGGGGTTTTTTTGATAAGTTATGGTAAGAAGATGAGGAAATAAAATCTATCATCTTACGATGATAATCCGAAGAATTCATAATAATAGAGGCATTGCCTCTATCATCTTTAATAATAAGAATATTGGGATTGGAATTGAGTTGATGAAGGGCCAAAAACTCATCCTATAGAATTTGGGCATAGGGAGCTTGGAGTTTCAAAGAATGCAACCACATTCTTTGCGAAGCTCTTCTGTTGTATGGGAAGGTAGGTAGTGGGAGATAAATTCAATGGGCGGGGAGTGGCAGGAATTAAGGGGAGAGTGGGGGAGGGGGAGATGACTTAAAAATGCTAGGATTATAGGGGGTGTGTTGGGTAAAAATATTGTCGTTTAATTCTGTTGTAGTACTTGCCCAACTATTTAATTTGTCAATCTGAGGTTCGTAGACTTACAAAGCACATGCACTATATATGCAGGACCGAAGTGGAACTAATCTAATCTAATCTAATCTAAATTACTGAAATCAAATTAATCTAGGAAGGCATTGAAACACTAACTAGGAAAGCAGGAAATTGCATAAGGGAAAATCAATACAACATGTGAAGAGTTGAATGACAAACAACATATGTGAGCTCACAACAATAAAGCTATCTCAAATTACATTACAAGAATCAAATGACAAATCATGAAAGTGTAACAATAAAAGAATATGAATCAAAGCTAAGAATCCCCTTCTCCTAATTACAAGACTATCTCTTAAAACTCAAAAACTTATGAAAATGAAGAGAGAGCACTCTCTTATATACTTGAAGAAGATAACCATCTCATAATGACAAATCCACTATTCTCTCAACCACTCTCAACTACTTTCCCATTATTACAAGATATGATCCCTTCAAATCCTCCACACATCTCTCACATATCTTGGATAAGATATGCCAGCCAAATTCTCCATGATCTTCTCCTTGGGAATAGGCTTGAATAATTATCTCTTTAAAATGGTGGATGAGATATTCGAGAAGTCTCTTAGAATTAATCCTTCACATATCTCCTACACATTAAAAAGCTCACATATTTTTGAGATATATATAAAAACATGTATATTTTCTAATATTTAATCATAAATTCACTTATAATACAAAAATGAATAAAGTGGAAAATAAGAAGGTGAAACCCAAATGTATTTATGAAAATGATATGATGAAAGGTTAATAGGATGATGAAATGTAAGGAATAGTGAAGGGAAAGGTGGATGAAAATACGACATTTCTAAGTCCCAACAAGGTGATTAGATTAGGAGGGGGTGGCGGTGGGTGAGGAAGGGGGAGATGACTTAAAAATGCTAGGATTATAGGGGGTGATTGGATTAGGAGGGGCATAAATAGAAAAAAGAATTATTAAGGGTCATAGAGATATCATTATTATTAATGATAGATGCAATATTACAATTATGATAAGTAGAATAAGAATTCAGATGAAGATTAGAAGATGGGAAAAAATTAAGGGAAGAGGGGTTAATAGAAATGGGAGAAATATTACTATTAATAAAAGTTTTTAAATTTGATTTAGAGGAATTAGGGGTGTTATTATTATTATATGATCCTCATGTTGTATTAAACATGTTGTATTAAAGGAAATAACAAAATTATTATAATTAATCGATTTACTATTATTAAATGAATGAAATATTGAATAACTAGAATTAATGGCATTGTGGTTATTTCCATTAATGATATTGACATTATAGGACGCGCTGGAAGATTGAAAAATGGACGAGCAGTTGGTTAGAACGTCGAGAATAGAGAACGATTGGGAGGAATTTGAGAGAGGGTTGGGGTGTTTCTGCATGGAGGAAGAGGCTAGTGGGATGATGTCGATGGTGAGAGGGAGGAACATCCGCAGGGAGGGAAACCGAGGGATAGGAGGGTGACGTAGAGGAAATATGAATCCAAGGACTGTAGGGGACGTCGGAGGAGGTTGAGCTGAAAAGGAGGGCTCCGATGAGGGTTGTTTGTTGCGCAGATGGAGATCAGGCTCATCCGGAACAGGGGAGAACGACGCTGCAAGAAAGGTAATCCTGGGAGCTGCTGGGTAACACGGTGAAGGAGGAGGATGGGATGGAGAGAAGGGAGTTGAAGGATGAGAATGCACAAAATACAGAAAATGGCCCGACGCTGTAGGTAAGGTAGATGAGGGAGGAATGGAAGGACTAAGAGCTGTAGCGTAGGGAGAAGAGTGAGGGCGCGTCTGGCGAATAGAAAAGGGGAAATAAGAGAAATCGATTGACTGAGAAAAGGAATGGGATTGACAATAGGAATCAAGAAGCGTGAGATTATTATAAGACCCATTAGATGATGAAGGCCAACGAATGTGCTTATGGAATAATGATTGAAATTTCCAAATTTTCTTTTCATTTGCAGATCCTTGAGAATTGGAGGCTAAGATCGAAGATCTGCGATCTATAATAACCCAAAGATCAATTTTAATGATAGACAAAAGGTTCAAATGCAACTTATATAATTTAGAATATAAAAAGGAAAGAACTGACCTACTATGATGAATTTCAGCTCTACGAATAACATAACTGGTACGGGTCAAGATCCCATTGCGATCAGGCCTATGTGCTCGAGGAGGAAACCAAGTAAACATTGGCAGAATTGATGCATCTCGACACCTCTTTAAGAAAGTTAATTCAACAACTCAATCTTTTGGAAATTTTATTGTTTAAACTAAAATATAATTGACACCATAAAACTTAAAATCTATCTGCAAAAATCATAAAGACTTGAAGCTTGATTTACTAGCCATCTGATGCGTCAATCAATGCCAGATCGAGCCTGGCATATCTACTTGCTGTATCAGTTGAATCTATCTTTCAATTATGCGAGTTCGAGCTGTTGCATGGTACTGTGACACCTTGATATCATGTAACTCAGTTTTTATCTCTCGGAGGATTGAAATCACTTCAGGATTGCCCTCTATTGGCTGTAAGCTTTGCAGAGCTTTTGCCAACACACATTTTAGATTCCAGTATGTATGGATACTTTGATGAAATAGAGAAAGACGACCTCTGGTATTTCTCGGATCATTTACAAAGTCCATGCTTTCCTCCTGTCCCTCTATGTCCTCTTCATAACTATTTGTTTCTCTCTCCCATCCCTGGATTGCATTTCTAATTTGTGGTGGGTTGCTCACAGAGTATGCTTCGAAGAGATTCTCCATTATCTCTTTCTTTGTCTTCCTACCTCTCTTACTTGGCTCAACCATGTTTTTGGTGAGTTGTTGCTTTCCTTTTTCTCTTGGAGTAGGCTGACGCCTTGTTGTTTGTCTTTTAACCATTGTTCTAGAACCTGTATAGATTATCAGAAGGCATGTAGGAGATGCCGAGTTAGTAATTTTGCACCTAGTTATTATCAGAGTTTTTGTCACCTTTGTGGAGTTAAACAAGGAATTATGACAACATTTGTGGTTACAGAGACCTGGACAGAGACTGTTTGACAAACAAAACCATTCATAACAGAGACGGCTTGAAAAACTTAACTTACCCATGTTAAATTTACATGTTAAATGCTGTCTACCCAGTTTACCCTCGACCGTAATCACCCAAGAGGAAAAAATAAGAAGATGCGTAACCCAATTGTTGAAATAACATGCTTTAAAACCGAGACAGAGGCATGTCAGCTTGTCTTGATAATGCATATAGTAGATTTCATAAAATTGAGACTCCCATACTTGACTGACCACCAGAAAATAAGCTAAACACCTTTGAATGAGACACAAAGGAGAATTACTACATGGGGTTTGAAAGCAGGGCTAAATTTCCATCTAAGGGATAAGCAGATTCAATTTTCTAGGCATACTACCAATGAAAACTAAACCCAACATAACATGCATTATCTAGAACACATGAAAATTACAATCCCTACCCATTCCGCTTCTACATAGACCTATGCAAAGACAGATGGTTAAATGAAGAAGGGCGAATTGAGAAGCCAGAACATACCACTATACCCTAGCTAGAAACGCTATTGGGGAGGAGTGATCTTTCGCAATATCTGTGAAACCTCCAGGGAAGGTGCGCTCTGCAACAAACTCTTTAGGAACTCCTTTGCTGCTCCTGCCAGAACACATGAATTGTTTTCATCCCTGACCTGGTTTCCTTAAACTTTTTCGTTGTTGTTTCCAATGTTGGCCTGACATTGTTAGTTGCATACCATTCCTGTCATAATGAACCTGTATGTTGTGTACCGATCTCCCTACATTCTCTTAATTGTTGCCAAGTACTCCCACACTGCGATATCATGTCGACGCATGTTCGTCACCCTCCACTTGCCTCATGGCATTTGGTGTTGCGCACCCCGATCGGGGGTATTTAATATTGAATTATTAAATAAATAAAATTTTTACAATTAAATTATTAAATAACAAACTAGCCATTAGAATAAGGGAACGATGATAGGTCAAAGATATGAGTGATTTATTTAAATTTAAAATCAAATTGAAATTATTTAATATGTTTATTATAGGAGATAATGCTTGATTGTTGAAATTATAGATTGAATAAAAATATGAAGGTTAAAATATAGAGAATTTTTTCCTAGGAATTAAAATTTATTGGGTCAAATTTCAAGAAAGTTGGGGGATAACCAATAAAATTTTATTTTTATTTTTAGTATTATTATTATGTTATAATTTTGGATTTATAATTTAATAGGACAATATAATCAGACTATATATTTAGATTGAAAGGATTAAGTTTGGAATAAAAATATTAAATTGATGATTTGGAGTCAAATTAGCGGCTAGTTAAATGGTTGAAATGAAAAAGAAATGAGATATTTAAAATGTCAAAGATGGAAATTGAGAGGGGAATTAATTAAATTAAATATTGGGGGAATTGATATGAGAAGATAAATATAAAAGAAGTGGTTAGGAAAGGTTAGAATTAGAATTAGAGGAAAGACATTTAGATAATAGAAAGTGGATGGTGGGTTTCTAGGACATGCTTAATTGATAACAGTTATCTTGGTTAAAGTTATTAGGATGTTTTTCAATTTCAAGGGCTTCCATAATGACCCAACTGGAATGGTATGAGGCAGATGCTAAGATTTTAGATTTTTTAAAACAAATAAGGTGCTTGGTAGAATGAAAGTGCTCAACAATGGAAGATTTTGTAATGTGGTTGTGGTTGGTGTCAGCCATGTGTTCTTTCAACCAAGTTTTAAATGATCTGTTGGTTAATATATTGTTTTTTCTACCTGGAAGGATATTGCAAGATACATGATGGAAGTTGAGTCAAGTTCAAATGTATCGATTGAATATATGGTTTTGGCAATCATGTAGTCAATTATATGTTTGCATCATCATCTTAAGATTGAAAGGTAGCAATGTGAAGATATAACCTAGAGTTCAATTATGTATAATGAACATCGCTTTTAGAGGGAAATATGATTGGATTGAGGCTTGATAAGGATCAATATAATGCATTTATTAATGATAAATAAAGGAAAGTGATATACAACTCTCCCCATGAATTACTGATAGTTGATACTCTTATGGAACGAGATAAAGAGCTTATGGTTATGACTTCCCAATTGAAAGGAAGAATGGATCTTCTCTTTACCTTAGAAGAATTTTGAAATCTCTTGATATCTATGAAGGAGAAAGGATCTATTCCAAGTGAGAATAGGGATATCTTCTTTGGTTGAGAGGGAGTGATGATTAAACATCACATGTGCATTCTCTTCTTCATGCGTCATGCACTTGACCAGAACTAACAACCATAAGTCTAAGTAAAGGCCATTGAGAGAGAATGGTATAAGATTGGATAAGAATTTGTGGTTTCCCTGAGGATAGACAATCCAATAAAGGAAAGTAACCAACACTCTTTGAGGATAGGACATGCATCCAAGAAAAGAGTTGTTGAAGAGGATTGATATTCTTTGAGAATTAAGGTTTGGAAATCCAAGATAAGAATAGTCCTAAAAGGAAATTCCCAATGAACATCTCGATGGGGTATGTGCCTTAGAGGTGGTACTGTATCTCATAGAAATCCTCCCAGCATGATGCTCTCGAATGAAGTTGAGCTTGTCAAGTTAGGCCTCAATGAAAATGCTAGTTATAATGTTGATGTTTACAAATGGCTTACCAATCTGAATCTTCTTATATTAATATTTCAATTTGATAATATCCTTGTACTAGGTGTATAATTTCAAATACCTCCCTAGTTAAGAGGGAGCATTGGAGAATGTAACTAGTTTCAGTCTTCATAATTTGTACCATTATTCATTTTAATGTAAAAAGGAAAAAGAAAAGAAAAAGAAAAATATTATTATTATTTTCTAGATAAGCATGTTCTTCATGCTTCTAGGATTTTGAGTCAAAGAGCCAAAGTCATATTTTGGACCTATTGTAAAATAGAAATAAAACGTAAAATTTGGTACAAAAACCCCTTTAAATGCCAAGTTGACCTGCATGTCAGGTCAACTTTACCCCAATGGATGTGTCTATTCACACCCCCTCTAATATATATAAATAGAGGGTAGATGGAGATCATTTGAACACACACACCTGGATGGCTTTGGTTTGAAATATCACAGAGAATATGGAGAAGATGAGGAAGGCCAAATTTTGGAAAAATATATGCCTTAGTACATCTCTTGTTGTTAGTTTCTTGTTGGTGAATCTATTGGAAGGAAGAATGATTTGAATTGGAATCTAGAGGTGGAAATTTCTATGGTTTGAGTCTTGGATATCTAATTTGATCTGATTCTATATGAAGATATTTTTTGGGTTTTCCATTGGAGGGGTTCTTCCCGTGGCTTGGAGCCTATATGTAACATCCTTGGTGAAAATTACATGTAATAAACTTAAAATAATAATGACAGTTTATGGGACATGTATTACATGCTGAATGTTGGGAAAAAATTCCTAGTGCAGGTGTTCACATGGTTTATCATGGCAAAGGAAATTGACAAAGGTTATGGCTAAGGAATTAAAGAGACAAAAATTATTTTTGGCACATTTATTTATGAAAATAATGGAAATTATGAGAAAAGGGAGGTGAAAGGTCGCATGTTTCATGTGAGGAGGAAAATGAAAAAAATAGAGGCCTCATTGATAAAAAGGCTTCTGAGGATCATTTGGTACATTTTTTCAATGAATTTTTGGAGCTCTCTCTCTCTCTCTCTCTCTCTCTCTCTCATAGACTTGGATAATTATATTTTCTTGGAGCACTCCTGGAGAGTGTGGATACTTGGTAATTTAGAGAAAGAAGGAAAATGAAGAGCAAGAAAGTGCAAGCGGACATCGGGATCAAAAAATATAGTGGGATTTGATTGTAGGTACCGAGTTGCATGTATGTCTTCGTCACTAGTTTTGACATGCATGGTGTATGCATGTGGATTTTCCTAACCTTTCCATTTCACGTATAGCCATGGTGTTGTGCTTTTATTTCCATTGATTATTTTATGGTTGGTTCTCATGATTCCTTTAGTTGTGGGTTGAGTTATTAGTTCCTGGAAGCCTTGGTTGGAAAAACTCTCTGGAAGCCTGATGGACAACTACGGGTTGAGTTATCAGTCCTGGAAGCCTTGGTTGGACAAACACTTTGGAAGCCCTAGGTGGGTTGAGTTACTAATCTTAGAAGCCCTGGTTGGAAAAACGATCTAGAATCCCTGTAACAGTTGGGGTTGCGTCACTAGTCCTGGAAGCCCTGGTTGGACCAAACATTCTGGAGCCATGTAAAAACTTGGATATAGACCAATCCAAGATGGTTGTGATGTTTGACCGTGAGATGGAATCACTAGTTGAGGGTTGAGGTGGTTTAGCCTCTGGAAGCGCTATATTGGTTGTGATTGATGTGTTTTATGAGATCCCACATTCATCCCTGGAATATGGTACGGGGGTGATTGGTTTAAGTGAGACTTGGCTCAACCAATCTATGGTCGGGTGGAAAGTGGAAATCCCGTCTCTAGTTGGTTTCTACGTTCATCACTAAACAATTCATTCCCTTGGTATTTGGTATTCAAATGTACTGATTTATATATGGATTCTATTGTCGTTGTATCCATGGTATTTTTGTTGTTATTATGCTAGTTATGAGCATGTGATTTTACAGTGATGATGTATGGTTGTCCCCATGTTTTTACTTGTAAATGAATACACAATGTATCTATGGTAAAATAGATTATATTTCAGTTAATGATGTAGGGGAACAATGCTTCTTAGCGATTCTCAAATAAGTATGAGACCCCTATGCTCTATTTTGTTGTTTATACTTGTAGCTTTCATATTTGTGACATGTTTGACAAAATTCTTGTCATGGCTAGGAGGGGTCTAGATGAGTTCTTATTGAGGATATTTCTTTTGTATCATTGTCATGTTGTTATTTATCATCTCTAAAATTTTCATGAAGTTATGGGAAGAGTATTAGGATATGGGCTTCAAAATGTGGCTCAAATATCAGGGACGCTGGCACATAACTGAGTATTTGGGGCCCTAGCCACTGACATGAAGTGTTATGCTTGTGGTTATAGCCTCCTCGATGTAGGAATGCAAGCTTGTGCCTACGGATATGGTTCAAAGAGGCCAAAAGGTCAGTGTGACCCAGGGGTAAGAGGCCTAAAATGTTGGGTTACCTCTTGGGGTTATTGTTTTTGTTGTACAAGGTTTGTATATTGTGTTTCCATCGGTTCCAATTCCTTAAGGTCGCCTAGGAGGTTGAATCTGATTATAGTAGCCTCTCGTCACATGTTACCTCAATTGGCTAGTTACTTGGGTAGATGTGGAAAGAGGGTGCTACATAATGGTATTAGAGCATGGTTCAACCCATGGATTGGATGGGTGGTGTTTTGTTCATGCTTTTTTGTTGGTTGCATATGTGTTTCTCATACCTAGGGTGTATGTACTTGTTGCATCCATTTTGTTTTGGCTATGGTGGAAGTGGTGTCACCATGGAGGGGCTGATGGTGTTGTCTCCAACATGTTGTCATTAGTGTATGAATGGTTATGTGTTGTTCATGCTTGTGTATTGTTAGTGCACGCGTTCTTAAATGTTGCTATATGTTGCATATGAATTTCTTATTTATGCTAGGTCACATATTGGTCATGATTGTGTGTTGTCCATTTATGGTTGCTTACGTGACGCTATATGTTGAACATGCATTGGTCATTCATGTGTGGTTATACGTGCCAGATGGGTACATGTGGTCAAGTATTATTTGGTATGGCTGAGGTTGTCTTGCATTTGGTCATGGTGTGTATTAGGTATGATTATGCATTGATGACTGGACTCCAACTAGAATGATTTTTATGCGCTAATATACCATGTGTTACGATTTTATATGTTGTTATGATTGTGTATATACATGTATCTCTTTGATTGGTTGATCTTGTAGGATGTATCCTCCCCAAATTACACTAAGGTATGTTGGTTCATTTATGATTTGGTTTAGCTAACATATTGCACCTTGCGGGAAGAAATAAAAAAATGAATAGCAGAATGGTAGACTGCAAAGATTCTCCCTATGAGTCATATGAGAAGCATGGTGTTGGGAATTTTTGTTACTTGGCAGAAACACTAAGAATTTTAAATGAATAAGTAATCAGTTGTAAGGAAGACAATGACAGACTCATACAGGCACAAGAAAAGCAAGCAGAGGTTAATGTAGCCATCCTTCAAAGTTTGTAAGAGTTGCAGAAACAGAGGCCACTTCAAATCAGCTATGGGCGGGAGGATGGGACCAATGGAGCCTATGGAAATAGGTATCCCAGTCATATGTATGAGAGGGATGACATGGTTAGAAATGGTAGATTTTTGGACACTCTGGATAGGAGAGGTGAAAAACACATGTATCATTCTAGTTCTGGTTCGGACAGGCATCTTGATTGTCATCATTATCATCCTTACAGGAGGAATGACAGGGGCTATTTTCTGGATGATTTTAAGAAGGAAACACCACCTACATTTGACAGAGAGATGAAGAAACCATAGGATGCAGAGGCATGGTTTCTTGGCATGAAGAAATTTTTCACATTGCATGATTACTCAGAAAATATGAAAGCTAAGATAACTGCTTTCAACCTCAGAGGTAGAGCAGATATTTGGTTGGAAGATGTGAAGAACGCCAGAGATATTTCTGAGGAGGAGTTGAATTGGAGTGAGTTTGAGAGGCTATTCTAGAATAAGTATCTGTCAAAGAGATACTAAGATGATAGGGAAAAAAAATTTTATGAGCTGAATAGGGGTTCCATGACATATGAGGAATATACTATCTGGTTCTTAGAGTTACTGAGATATGTGCCTTACCTCAAGGAGGAGAAGGCCAAAATTCAGATATTTATTAGTGGGTTGTCGATTGCATTCGGAGATAGGATTGAGTTTGATGAACCTAGATCATTGGAGGAGGCCATCTAGAAAATAAAGCATTATTATGAGCAATCAAAGCGTATATTAGAGGCAAAGCCAAACTAGAACGATAGTGATAAGAATAAAGGAAAATAGGAAAAGAAGTGAGCAAGGCCTCAAGATACAGGTAATAAGGAGAATTTTTGCCCACCTAAGAATTTAAATACATTTGCTAGAGGAAATGGACTCCAATATGAGCAGAATAAGGATGAAGGCTAGAATCCTATACAATGTTTGACTTGTGGTAAATATCATCATAGGAGATATTGTCCACAACATTGGCGTGGTAGGCCACATATCTAAAGTGTGCAGGAGGAACATACAGTAGGAGATTTTGGGCATAACATTCCTCGAATTTATGCAGTTGTGGACAACATGTAGGTAGATCATCAGGCTTATATCATTCAGATGGATGGTAAGCTTTGTGATCGAGTTGTTTCTATTTTTATTGACCCTAGATATAACTATAGTTATATTGATCTTGACCTGGTGGATAAGTGTGATTTGATTAAGGAAATGCATGCATAATATTTGTTAGTGTAGTTGGATACAGGTATGAAGAAAAGAGTTCACCATTGGGTAAGATCTTGTGCATTTGAGTTAAATGGTATGCCTACAGCATCACACTTGAACATATTGCCATTGGGTTCATACAATATGCTATTGGGTATGGATTGGTTGTATCTTCACACGACCAAGGTAGATTACTATGAAAAAACCATTGAGTGCTTGGATGAAAATGGGGGAACCAAGAGTCTTATAGGGAAAGAAGAAAGCCACATCAATTAGGACGGTGACAACCATGCAGGCCAAGCACAAACATAGGAAAGGGTGTGTACTATTACAGTTTATATCTCTAGTGAAAAATGTAAGGAAGCTGAGGATGCAGATGTGTTGGGTAGGTATCTAGTTTTACAATAGCTTCAGGATGTGTTTTTAAAAAATATTTTAGAGTTACCACCGCACAGGGATGTAGAATTTTCTATTGAGTTGATGTTAGGGGAAACTACAACATCAAAGTCACCTTATAGGATGAGTACACCTGAGTTGGTTGAATTAAATTTTTAGTTGAAAGAGATGCTTGAAAAAGGGTACATTAGGTCAAGTGTATCGCCATGGGGCACACCGGTGTTGTTCATGAAGAAGAAGGATGGTAATCTCAGATTGTGTATTGAATACAGGCAGTTTAACAAAGTGACCATCAAGAAAAGGTACCCATTACTGAGGATTCATGATTTCTTCAATCTGCTGAAGGGAGAAACAGTGTTCTCTAAGATTGACTTGAGATCAGGATATCATCAGGTACACATAAAACATCAGGACATCTATAAGACCTCATTCATGACCAGGTACGGGCATTATGGGTTTGTTGTAGTTCCATTCAGTTTTAATAATGACCCAAATACATTTATGTGTTTGATGAAAAATGTGTTGTGTCCTTGTTTGGACAAGTTTTTTATTATGTTTATTAATGAATTATTGGTATATTCTAAAAATGAGGAAGAGAATTTCGAGCATTTGGTAGCAGTGTTGAGATTGTTGAGAGAACATCAATTGTATGCTAAGCTCAACAAATGTAGTTTCTTCCAGAGTGAGGTACATTACATGGGACATATCTCCAGAGAGGGAATTGCTGTAGATCCAAAAAAATATAAGGGCCATCATGGAGTGGGTAGCTCCTAAGAACGTAGATTAGGTGAGATCATTCATGGTATTGGTAGGTTATTACAGGAGGTTCATCAGGAACTTCTCATAGATTTCTTATCCTATTACATCATTGCAAAGGAAAGGTAAGAAGTTTTACTGGACAAAGGAGTGTGAGGCTAATTTTGAGTAGCTTAAGGAGTTGTTGACACATGCTTCAGTGTTGAAGATTGCATATCCATAAAAAGAGTTTGTAGTATGTACAGATGCATGCAAGAGAGGACTTGGTGGGGTTATTATGTAGGATGGACAGGTGGTATGCTATGAGTCACGAAAACAGAATGAGCACAAGAAAAACTACCCAACACATGATCTTGAGCTAGCACTGATCATTCATGCACCAAAGACGTGGAGGCACTATATTCTTGGTAGGAGGTTTGTACTGATGAGTGATCACATTAGGTTGGGGTAATTATTTGAAAAGATGAATTTGAATGCCAGACAGGCTAGATGGTTGGCCACAATCAACGAGTTTGACTTCGAGATCAGGGACATCAAGGAAAAGGAGAATAGGGTCGCAAATTCTCTTAGCATGGAGGCACAATTAAATAACATAGCAACTATGAGCTCATATGGGAAAGAATTACAAGATAGGATGTTGTAGGAAGGTTAGATGGATCATAGAGTACAGGTAAAAGTGTTGGCACAGGTACATGTACAGGTACAGGTGTTGGTATAGGTACAAGTACAAGTGGAAGTACAGGTGTAGGTACAAGTATAGGTAGTGGTACATGTATAGGTACTGGTAGAGGTGCAGGTGTATAGGATTTGGACTACCGTATCACAAAATATGGATTGGTCATCTTTAGAGACATGGTATATGTGTCAGAAAATAGTGAGCTCAAGGAGGTGATCTTGAGGGAGTTTCATACGAAACCATATTTGGGTCGCACAGGGTACCGGAAGACATTTGGACTATAGTAAAGAGATTCTATTATTGGTCGAATATAAAGAAGGATGTGGAAGAGTTTGTAGCTAGATGTTTGGATTTTCAGATGGTTAAGGCAAATTGTAAGCATCCAGATGGACTGCTACAACTGATTTTGATTCTAGAATGGAAATGGGAGGTCATTTCAGTGGACTTCATCGCATGTTTTCCTAAGACAGCTAGAAAACATGATTCCATCATGGTTTTGGTGGACATGTTGAAAAAGGTTGCACATTTCATTCCAGTGAAGACTACATACTCAGCTAGCGATGTGGCATAGGTGTTCATCAAAGACACAATCATATTTCATGGTGTTCCAAAGAAGGTTGTGTCAGACAAGGATGCAAATTTCACTTCCAAGTTTTGGAAGGAGTTGTTTGCAGGATTGGGCACTGAGTTGGCCTTCAGTAGAGCTTATCATCTGTAGAAATATGGATAGACTAAGAGGGTTAATAGGATATTGGAGGATACATTGAGGATATATGTGATACATCAACGATGCAAGTGGGAAGAATATCTTCCATTGGTAGAGTTCACCTACAACAATGGGTATCATGAGTCATTGAGGATGAGTCCATTTGAGGCATTGTATGGCTAGAGTTGCAACACTCCCATCAGTTGGAGTGATCCAGTTAATAGGGTCCTGATTGGAACAGATATGTTGGAAGAAATGGAACAGGAAATGCAGGTGATCAAGAAGAATTTGAAAGCATCGCATGATAGGCAGAAGAGTTATGCACACATGAACACGTTGTTCAATGAGTTTCAAGTTGGGGAACAATTATACTTGCATATCAAGCCCAAGAATATATAATTGTGGATTGGATCATGTGCCAAGCTACCACCAAGGGTTTGTGGACCTTTCAAGATCATACCAGTGGCCTATCGACTTGTACTGTATTCCACAGTGAAATTCCATGATTTTTTTTCATATATTGCTTCTTAAAAAATATGTTAAAGATGTTGATCATGTGATTTTATGGTCTGTATTACAGGTGGAGCCAAAAGGAGAGTTCCAGTCGGAACCACAATTCATTTTGTAGAAAAATATGCTCATGCTCCAGAATCAAGCAATAGAGAAAGTTAAAGTGAAATGGAAGCAATTTGGCCCTAATGAAGCTAAATGGGAGATGGCGGATCAGATGTAGGGTATGTATCCTTCCTTGTTTGTTGGTTGAGGCAAAGCAGTTTTGGTGTGATGTTGGTATATATTTAGCATATGTTTTGGTCATGTTTTGATATGATGTTCGGGTATATGTATATATGCATATAGATGTAAATACCGCCATGATCTATTTTGTAAATATCCAATAAGCGCATTTCATTATAGTTTCATGTTGTTGTGATGTCATGCTAGTATGATTTTTAGCAAGGCGATCATTGTAAATACTACATCGAGTTATGTTATAAAGCTCCATGGAAAGTGTTTTTTCTTTTCAACGGTGTTGTTGAGGTATGTTTGTGATTGAGAACTGAGGATGGTGTCCCCCAAGGGGGAGGGTTCTATAACATCCCTGGTGAAAATTCCATGTAATAAAGTTAAAATAATAACCACGGTTGATGGGACACATATTCCAAGATGAATTTTGAGGAAAACGTCCTAGTGTAGGTGTTCACATGGTTTTTTATGGCTAAGGAAATTGGAAAATTCTATGGATAAGGCATTAAAGAGGAAAAAGGTATTTTTGGCACATTTATTTATGAAAATAATGGAAATTACGAGAAAAGGGGGTGAAAGGTCACAAGTTGCATGTGAGGAGGAAATGAAGGAAAATAATGGAAAATGAAGAAAATAGAGGCCTCGTTGATAAAAAGGCTTTTGAGGATCAATTGGTACTTATTGTTAGTGAATTTTTGGAGCTCTCTCATTATTCTCTCTCTCTCTCTCTCATGCTCTTGGACACTTAGAGTTTCTTGGAGAACTCTTGGAGAGTGTGGATACTTGATAATTTGGAGCAAGAGGGAAAAGGAAGAGTAGGAAAGCGCAAGTAGACATCAAGATCAACAACCAAAATGAGATTTGATTGCAGGTACTGAGTTGCATGTATGTTTTCCTCACTAGCTTTGACATGCATGGTGTATGCATGTGGATTTTCCTAGCCTTGCCATTTCCTGGATAGTCATGGTGTTGTGGGTTTATTTCCATTGATTTTTTATGGTTGGTTCGCACAATTCCTTTAGCTATGGGTTGACTTATTGTTTCCTTGAAGCCTTGGTTGGAAGAATGCTCTAGAAGCCCATCTGATCAGAAAGGACTGTATTATTTTGCTGTGCTAAGTGTCTTTTCAATTACAAAACATGTACATATTTGTCTCCATTTGTTTTCTTAAGGATTGAGGAATTTAACCATGAAAAATAGATGAATTTGTGAATTATAAGCATGAAAATAAGCATAAATAACACTGAGCAATAGTGTATAACAGAGAAATAAAACCACACAAGATTTACACAATAGGCATGATGAAGCAGTTCACCCCTCTTAGGCTACATCTACTAGTCAAGCTCCCAATGGCATGTCCATCTTTCATTATGCTCAAAATTTTGCAAATACATGTGTTTACAAGCTTCCAATGGATGTTTTCTCTGCACCAATGGCTCTAGAATTCTCAAATTAGTCTAGGTAGACTCTTTTTTCACCAAATTTGGTTGAAAATCGGCCCTCTTATCCTTTTTCCCAAGGACACCTAAAAATCCTCCACTAAATGTGGAGAACTGCACATAACTGCAGTTAAAAATAGAATTTTTCCGAAATTTTAGAAGTGCACTTAATCTCCGCCAAGTGAAACCATCGGATTTTAAATGTTAAAGCTAAGGGGGAGGGGGTGGCCACATGCCAACCCCCGAACCCCGTGGTTATGTTAACTGTGGAGCAGAACTCTACTTAGACTGGAGTTCACTCCTTTGAAACCGGAGTCAAACACGGGTTAATTCCAAACCATTGGCATATAATATGGTAACCATGCCATGTGATAATATTTTGGGGTCACGTTTTAAGGTTTTAAATCAGCGTTACGATAGTTGTAACGGTAACATGTGACCAATAACATTGGGGCCGTTGGCAGGTTGGGATCGCCGGCAGTCCCCCCCGCCCATATACAATATTTGTAAACTTTAAATAGTTCCAGTGCCACTAAGGGGTAAGAAACATGTCATAGCTTGGATGGTGGAGAGCTTTGTGTGCATACCGAAGGTCCCGGGGTCGAACCCCTCGGACCTATTTTTTTTTTGATGAACCATAAAAGGGACACATGGCAGCCTCAGGGCTAGCCACGTGTCACCCATCCATTAGCCCAACAATAAAACGTACAACTACATCGACGAATCAAAATGCGCCACTTGGAAAAATATCATTGGCTTGGAAAAGAGAACATCCTTAGGAATATTCCCATTTGACTGTACCTTTGCATGCTGACTGGGCATCCCAGTCAAACCTGTCGAAAATTTAGCTATTTGGGAAATTGATCAGAATGCAATATCTCCCTCATACGACATTGTTTTTTCGAACCATTTGTGGCTTCGGAATCAGGAAGATGATATATACCCGGTCACTTAGGTTCGGCATAGTTTTGAGCACTTTCAATTTTGAGAAAAATTTATGAACTCCTGATCACACCTCCCCATTGGAAATATTTTGAACCCCAAAAGACTTGATTACATGTTTAGTAGATGAGGGTACAACTCCCTCACCTTTTCAACTTCCATCCATTTTTCCTTGCTTGGCTTACTGCCTTTGAGCCCAACTCGAAGGTATTCAACACTTCCCCTCTTGGATGCTCTTGTCCTCCTATCAAGAATTGTATCTTCCTTGATCTCATCCAGAAATTCTGGTGAGAAATATTCAATAGAAGGCAGTTGAACATCACTTCCTTGATCATTGATCAAAGGTGGCTCATAAAAACGTAAGTTTTCAACATTAAAAACTGAATACATTTGCATATATGAAGGCAAGTCAAGTCGAAATGCATTGTTACCAACTTGATTTATGATCTCGAATGGACCATAGTGAATGGGTTTAAGATTTTTACCTTCTCATTGCATCCTTTCTTTGCTTATGTGCAACCATACCTCATCTCCTTCTTGAAACTTATGATCAACTCAATGTTTGTCATGCCTCTCCTTGTATTTTATTTGACTCTTCTCCAGTTGTTCTTGAACTTGTTGATGAGTAATCTGAATTTGCTCAATGAACTTTCGAACCTTGTCAATATCACTATGCCCATCAATTGCAACATCCTTCTCAAAATTAAATTCTAATGGCGATGTTCGAAAAAACCCAAAACATACTTAAAAAGGTGATTTATTTGTAGAAGAGTGCTTTGCCTGGTTGTAAGCATGATGAATGCAGTGTAGTTTCTCATCCCACAACTTAGGATTTTTGCTGCAATATCCTCTTATTAGATGCACAATGTTTTTTTTCACCACCTTGGTTTGGCCATGAGTTTGTGGATGAAAAGAAATGCTCTTTTTCAACTTTGTGCCCATCATCTTCCAAAGATTGGACAAAAAATTCCCAATGAACCTGGAATCCCAGTCTTTAAAAACAAAATTTGGCAATCCATAATGAACCCATACATGTTGAAAATAAAGTTCAGTAGTTTGTTCAGCAGTAATGGTTTTCTTACATGGCATAAGTATACACATTTTACTGAATCTATCCACAACTACATAAAGATAATCATGATGTTTTATTTACATAGGTAGACCTACAACAAATTCCATGGAGACACTCTCCCATGGCCTTAATGGTACTGGTAGTGGCGTGTACAACCCAAGCTTCCTATTGCTAGGCTTTCTTGTTGCACACATAGAAAAACCTCCTATAAAACGTGACACACTATCTATCATGCGAGGCCAATAGCAATACCTTTGTAGATGCACCACTGTTTTACTTACCCCAAAGTGTCCAAAAATAAAAGACAAATGAGCCTCTCTCATGACACTTAACCTCTCTCCTTGTGGTATACGTAGCTTTCCAAAATGAAACAACCAATTTTTATGCATGTGATAATCATTTTCCTCAACTTGATTCCCTTCACTCAAAATAGCATACACATCTTGAAAATCAACATCATGTGCATATTTTTCTATGTAACTCTCATGTGCAATAGAATCATTTTTTAGAAGCAATTATAATTGGCCTTGAAAGAATATAAACAAATTTATTGAAAATACCTTTCTTGTACCTTATAACCAAGAAAAACTATTGAAGGAAACGTATCCACCCGAAATGTTGTGATTTCTGCAATTTCGTTTGTGACTGCAAGTACTGTAATGTTTGGTGATCGGTATGTATAATCATCTCTTTACCCATCAAGTAGTGTTTCCACTTCTTGATGCTTTGTACCAATGCATACAACTCTTTTTCATATGCAGGATAATTAGTTACAACACCATTGAATGTTTCAGAATTAAAAGCGATAGGATTTCCATGTTGCAAAAGAACTGCGCCCTTTGAATAATAAGTAGCATCAGTTTGTATCTCAAATGGCTGTCTCAAATTCGCTAATGCAAGGAATGGAGCTGAACTGATCTTGTATTTTAAAGCTTCAAAATCTTGTTGTTGTTTGCCTCCCCATTGGAAGCCTTTCTTCACACTTGTCACTGCATGCATAGGAGCTTCTATTGTAGAAAAGTTAGCAATAAAATTTCTCCAATACGAACCTACACCAAAGAGAATTCTTACCTCAGTTGCTATTTTGGGAGTGGGCCAATTCACAATGGCTTCCACTTTAGAAGGACCAATTCTCAACTTGCCTCCTCCTACAATGTGTCCCAAATAAACCAAAGAATTCTTTCCAAACTCACACTTTGACATCTTAAGAAATAATTTCTCTTTCTTAAAAACATCAGGCACCCTATTCACATGCAAGACATGTTCTTCCCTTGTTTTTCTGAAAATCAGTATGTCATCTAAATACACAATCACAAATTCATCAACAAATGGACCCAAAACATTATCCATAGCATGCATGAAAGTTTCCAGTTCATTTCAAAATACAAATGGCATAACCAACCACTCAAAGAGTACTTGTTTGGTTTTGAATGCAGTCTTCCATGTATCGATTTATGCAATTCTTACTTGATGATATCCACTTTGTAAATCTAACTTAGTGAAAAAATTTGCTTCTTTCAGCTGATCAATCAAATCATCTATCCTTGGGAGTGGGTATCGATTCTTTACCTTTATCTTGTTCAAAGCTTTGAAGTCTACACACATGTGCGAAGTCCCATATTTCCTTGGAATCAAGACTATGGGTGACCCACACGGTGAAAAGCTTGGCCTTATGAGTCCCTTGTCCAACATTTCCTTGATTTGCCTCTTTATTTCAGCATTCTCCATTATCGACATGCGATACATGCTGATCTTTGGAAGAGAACAATTTTGCTACAATTGAATCTTATGTTGAATCTCCCTTTTTGAAGGCAATCCTATTGGCTCCTGAAACATCTCATGATGTGCATCAACTACATCATATAAATATGATTTCAACTTAGGATAAAAATCCTCAAATGATTCATGATTAACATCAACTTTAGGCTTAATCATTAGAAGAACAAAATTCTTACTTGAATTTACCAGCCTCTTTACCTGTCCAACATTTACCATAGCAATATTTGTCTTCTTGTGATGTGCTCTAACAATGTACTCCTTGCCATCTTTGAATAAATAGTATTTTTTCTCTTGGCGATGGAATATTTATTTCATGTCATACAAGTAAGGACTTCCCAACATAATACCTGTAATGTCAAGTGGAACCACATCTAACTCAACTGTGTCAACAAAATGTGCAATTATTGCAAATCGCAATACACACTTCTTTGAAACCTGTAAATTTGCATCCTTACAAATCCAACCAAGTGGATATGGTTTTGGATGTGGAATGGTCTCAATATTAATTTTCTTGACCAAGTCTTCAGAGATTAAGTTTTATTTTGACCCACTGTCAAACAATGTGTCAATCTTAGTATGTTTGGATATGACCCTCACATGAAACAGTTCAATTCTCTCTTCTTCATTTGGAGCTTGTATGTGACAGTCTAATGTACTAGTACTGCGTTTAGTTTCAATTTCTTTCCCCTTCATGTTATTCAATCCCATGGCTGTAATTTTAGATTCATCACTTGAATCCTCTCCTAAATCATTTTGAGTTGTGGTTGTAGTTTTCTGTTTCCATTTTTTGTTCAGATGTTTGGGCCTCTTTTCAGGATGTAATTTCCAACAATGATTTTCATCATGGCCTTCTTTTGAATAATGTTTACAAACCAATTTTTCTCCCTCTTTCTTGACATATGCATTCTTTTTTCCTTTACCTTTTGAGGTATTCTCTTTGTTTTTCCCCTTAAAAGGTTTCTTCCTACCATCCTCGGAAATGTTTTTCCCTTTAGCTTCTAAATGTGTGGCTTGAACACATACTTCATCTATACTTATAGGGTTAAGCATGAGAATAGTATGTTTTAGGTAGCTATGTAAGCCTCCTATGTACTTGAGCAAAGTATCTTGGCTTTGCAAATCTACCCCTAATAAGAGAGCTCTTCTCCTAAATTATTTTGTGTATTCTTGCACATTCTATCCTTTCAATTTTCTAAAATTTTTCCAGTTCCTTATAGCTTTATGCATGTGAGTGAATGGATAAAACTGTTGTTTTATTGCATTAATGAAATCTTTCCATGATAGGATAATACTACCATGCTTCTTGATCTCCTCCTTTTTCTTGGCTTCCCACCAAAAAAGTGTTGCACCTTCCATTCTCATGTAGATAATTGGATTTTGGTATTATCATATTGAAGGTTCTAGATTCTCAAATAGACCTCCAATTGCCTAATCCAATTATCAAGCTTTTTTGCATTGACTTCACCATTAAACATTGGCAATCCAAACTTAACATCAATTTTTAGAAAATGACTTTTACTAGTGTTTGTTGACTTGTGTGGCTGATGTAGTAAAGATGAAGTATAGGATGATGATGATGAGGGTGAGGATGGTGACTTTCCACTTCCTTAATTTCCTCCATTTCCCTTATTTGACTTATCTTCATCATTGTGACCTCCTGATGATCCCTGTCCTTCCTTGTGAAGTTTGGATCCTTCTCCTTCTAGTTTCTCATTCGTTTCTTGATAAAGGATTATCACCATATTAGTCATGTCAAGGAATGCTTTCCTAAAAAATCTTTCTTCCTCTTTTGGATCCATTTCTTCAGGGATTTATCCTTCCTCTGGAGGCATGCTTAATCCTGCTTCTACTTCTTTAGGAGGTGAACTAGGTGGTGGAGAATGTGGCAATATTTCCCTCCTTTTATATGGCTAAATTTGAGACCCTCTTGCTTCCACCAATTTTCCTTCTCCTCTCTTGAGCTTGAGCCCAGTAAGCATGTGAAAACTTGCAAACATTTAAACAAATATTTTCACACAACAACACTAGAGAATAAAATCTAGCTCTGATACCATCCTGATATGAAAGGACTGTATTAGTTTTATGTGTTAAGTTTCTTTTTATTTACAAAACATGTACATATTTGTCTCCATTTGTTCGCTTAAGGATTGAGGAATTTAACCATGAAACATAGATGAATTTGTGAATTATAAGCATGAAAATAAGCCTAAATAACACTAAAAAATAGTGTATAACAGAGAAATAAAACCACGCAAGATTTACACAGTAAGAATGATGAAGAAGTTCACCCCTCCTGGGCTACATCTGCTCGTCCATCTCCCAATGGCATGCCCATCTTTCATTATTCTCAAAATTTTGCAAATACATGTGTTTACAAGCCTCCAATGGAAGTTTTCTCTACACCAATGGCTCTAGAATGCTCAAATTAGTCTAGGTAGACTCTTTTTTCACCAAAATTGGTCAAAAATTGACCCTCCTAGCCTTTTTCCCAATGACACCTAAAATTCCTCCACTAAATGTGGAGAACTGCACATAAATGCAGTTACAAATAGAAATTTTCTGAAATTTTAGAAGTGCACCTAATCTCTGCCAAGAGAAACTGTCTGATTTTAAATGTTAAAGTTAAGGGGGAGGGACTGGCCACATGCCAACCCGTGAACCCCGTGTTTATCCTAATCGCCAAGCAGAACTCCGCTTAGACTGGAGTTTGCTCCTTTGAAACCAGAGTTGAAGACGGGTTAATTCCAAAAAATCAACATATAATATGGTAACCGCGCCATGTGATAAGCTTCTGGGGTCACATTTTAAGATTTGATGTTGGCATTACAATATTTGTAATGATAACATGTGACTAATAACGTTGGGGCCGCCGGCGGGTTGGGACCTGCGGCAGTCCCCTGCCTCCCCCCCCATATACAATATTTGTAAAATTTAAATAGTTCCGAAGCCCCTCAGGGGTAAGAAACATGTGGTAGCCTAGACAATGGAGAGCTTTGTGTGCGTGCTGGAGGTTGCGGGGTCAAACCCCCCAGACATAACAAAATTTTGATTAACCATATAGGGGACACATGGTAGCCTCAAGGTTGGCCACGTGTCACCCATCCATTGGCCCAAAAATAAAACGTACAACCACATTGACGAATCAAAATATGCCTCTTGGAAAAATATCATTGGCTTGGAAAACAAAATATTCTCAGGAATATTCCCATTTTTGTTGATTGTACCTCTGCATGCTGAATGGCCATCCCAATTAGACCTGTTAAAAATTTAGTTGTTTGGGAAATCGATTAGAACGTGATATCTCCCTTATACAATATTGATTTTTTGAACCATTCGCAGCACCAGAATCAGGAGGATGAGATCTACCTGGTCACTCAGGTTCGACACAGTTTCGAGCACTTTCAATTTTGAGAAAAATTTATTAACTCCTGATCACTATCAGACAACTGTGGGTTGAGTTAATAGTCTTAGAAGCCTTGGTTGGAAAAATGCTCTGGAAGCCCTAGGTGGGTTGAGTTACTAGTCCTGGAATCCCTGGTTGGACAAATTATTTGGAATCCCTCTAAAATTTTGGGTTGAGTTACTAGTCCTGGAAGCCTTGGTTGGAGCAAACACTTTAGAGCCCTAGAACAGCTTGCATCACGACCGATCTGTGATGGTTGTGATTTCTAACCATTAGGTGGAATCAATAGTTGTAATTTGAGGTGATCTGGCCTCTAGAATCCATGGATTGGTTGTGATTGATGTGTTTGATACGATCCCACATTCATTCTTGGAATATGGCACAAGGGGTGATTGGATGAAATAAGAATTAGCTCAGCCAATCTATGTTTGGGTGGAACGTGGAAGTCCCATCTCCAGTTGGTTTCTATATTCATTAATGAGCAATTAATTCCCTTGGTATTTGGTATGAAAATGTACTTATTTATATATGGATTCTATTGTTGTTTTATCCATGGTATTTTTGTTTTTATTATGCTAGTCATGAGCATGTATTTTTACAGTGATGATGTATGGATATCCCCATTTTTTTACTGTAAATGAATACACAATGTATCTATGTTCAAATAGATTGCATTGCAGATAATGATGTAGGGTAAAAATTATTCTTGGCGATTCTCAGATATAGTATGAGCCCCTATGCTTTGTTATGTTGTTTATACCTATAGCTTTCATGTTTGTGACATGTTTGGAAAAATTCCTATCATGGCTAGGAGGGTTCCAAATGAGTTCTTATTGATGTGATTTCTTATGTAACATATCATGAACTTCTGGGAAGAGCACTGGGTTCTGGGCCTGAAAAGGTGGCTCAAATATTGGGTACGTTGGTACATAATGGAATATTTGGGGCCCTGACCGTTGTCATGCAGTGTTATGCCTACGACTATAACCTCCTAGACTTAGGCATGCAAGCTTGTTCTTGTGGCTATGGATCAAAGAGGCCAAAAGGTTAGTGTGACCTAGGGGTAATAGGCTTGAAGGGTTGGGTTACCTCTTGGGGGTGTTGTTGTTGTTGTACAAGGTCTATATTTTGTGTTTCTGTCGGTTCCACTTCCTTAAGGTCACCTAGGAGATTGAATCTCATCATAGTATCATATCTTCACATGTTTACCCCAGTTCCTTCATTACTTAGGTAGATGTGGGAAGAGGGTATTTTACTATATCTTTTGTTCTATTGTCTTATGTGATATTGATGTTTTATGGTAATTTCTTGATGAAGAAATGAATAAAAAATAATAATAATGCTGATAGACTCACAAGAAATTATCATGTAATGGAAATATAATAATAAGATGAAAAACCTCCCAATTCTCAACAACATTTTCCAATCTACTAGACCAAATATTATTTCCATTTGTAGAAATTATTTATAGAAATTATATACCAATGGATTCAATCCGATTGTGCAATGTACTAAAAAAAGATATTTAATCCTTCTACTATATTTATGGAATATAAAACACGATCGATCAATCACATGCAAGCAAGATATAGAAGTAAACCAATCGCAGAACACAAGATTTTCCTGGGGAAAGAAAATTCTAAAAACCCCTCTATCTCTATTGTATAATAAGCCAAGGAATCATGAAACAATACAATGCATGTGTGCTCACAAGAACCTCATACACTCTACCAATTGTCTCACATTGATATAGGAAAAAATAGACAACCACATAGCCAATTTCCTTCGCACCTTGAGCCTACCTTGCTCACACAATCCCTAGGAAAATAAATCCCTATTAAAAGGAATTCCAACCTTTCTTGACTGTGAAATCCTTCATGAGCCTTCCTTTGACTTTATAATTGTGCCCGGGAAATTCTCTAATAATACAACTGGCAGTTAACTTCCATTTAACCTCTATCTCAATTGGGTCATCATCAGAATTGACATGCATGCAACTAATAATAGCGAATCATTAGTTATCTGATAGATCACTACTTGTGAATTAAATCTAATTTAGTTCACTTGACCTCTTGACCTTTCACTAGCTCATCACTCAGTTCGAACTAGTTATACTAATTTTAACTCAATTAATTTGAGTTAGCTTATTACACATGCATTAAAATAATGCATTAACTACAACCGGACCCCCAAAATAATAGAATCACTCTACGTGCCTCACCTTTGACCCTCAACTCGAATTTCTTGAGATAACTCAATATTTCTGACTTAGTTAACTGATACAAGTTGTTATGAGATGAAATTACAATTTAATTTCCAATTTATTTAAGGGATAAATAAATTATATGCCCACATTTAGCATTAGTGTGTAACTAAATTCCTCACTCATGTGTGACTGGAATCCCACACCAGTTTGGTCAATTTTTGTCCTTTCTAGATGCCAATTTCATTGTTTCTTGTTGTAAATTTCAACACTCCCTCTCAACAAGAAAGGAATTCAATCTATCCTGATCCGGTACCTTTGGAATGTTCTACATGCAGCACTTCTTTAGTGTTATTTTCAATGCATCTCCTAAAACTGAATAGCCTTCTAACAAATTAATCAATATAATGCATCTATCATCAGAGTCTTCTGACTGTTGCTAGCTACTGCACATGTCTGTTGGATTCTCTATGATGCTGCTAAAATCTACATCCATGCACTCTTCACTGTTGCCAACTCTGATCTGCGCTCCAGTATCTGACATCTGTCACTATGATTTATGTCCTCCTGACATATGACTGCATAAATATAACTGATTCTTCCTACTACTGCTGTACTATGGGCTCCTCGTAGCCATGTTTGATCCATGAGACACACCATCTCAATGGACCCTGCCCAAATTTCTTCTTGGGATTATATCCTAGAGGACTCTACTTGAGTGGACTCTTCCACTCGGTCTCCTCTCTGCTTCTCCAATTGTGGCTGCTCCACAACCTTCTGAGACTACTTCTAAGACTGCATGTTGAGAGATAATTTCTCCCTCTCAACTACCAAGTCATTAACTACTGCTTTTCTCCTCAAAGCTTTTCATGCATCCTCAACCTTGAGAGCATACAGGTTCTTGACTCTTTCACTGATCTGTTTCAATTTCCCCATGGCTATGTGTTTAAGGAATGCCTTTCCTTTTCTAAACATCACCTCATAATCACAGTCTTCCAATACCACTATGGAGACAAGATTATTCCTTAGGCGGTCGCGCTATACCTCTCGTCATCTCCAAACTCTATGTTAAGCTGAAGGTCCTTCTCCTCCAAGTCACTGAAGAGATATCTATTCCCCCTCATATGGAATGAGGCATCGCTATATAGATACCACATCCATCCCATTATAGTGTTTTCCATGCATGTAATGCGAGTAAAATCAAGCTCTAACTATGAAGTCAATGCTTCACCCACTCCAACTGCAGGCTCGTTCTTGCTTGCCTTCTTCTATGGACAATTCAAATCCATTAGAGAACTTTTGAGGTCTAAAATGTGCCTCCTAAGAAAAATGTACAACCAAAATAAACTTTATAAGAACCAATAAGATTCAAGACGATGATGTCAACCATGGGGGAGGATTCACCGTTTTTTAGGTAAAAAAGTAAAAAGATTAAAAAATAATAAAACTACTTTTTCAACTTTTATTTTCAACTTATCTCCCTAATTTTTTACTCAAATTTCAAGTAGGAGTACTCATTGGATGAAAAATTTAATTCATCATCCAAGGAGTACCCATGTTGCATACTTTCGATGGACCCTACTACACGAAAAATGAGAAATAAATGAATTCACGTGATTGCAATCATATTTTTCATGTATTTCTCATTTTTAATGTATTAAGATCCATCAAAAGTATGCAACATGGGTAATCCTTGGATGAGGAATCAAATTATGCATCCAATGAGTGTTCCCGTTTGAAATTTGAGTAAACCCATAGGGAGATAAGTTGAAAAAGTAGTTTTTTCTTTTTCCCCTCTAAACTTTGATGATGTAATCATATCTTATTTTATTATTTCCACTATTATTTTATAATTTCCTTAGGAGGCCCATTTTAGACCTCAAAAATCCCCTAATACATAGTGCCCATTCTTGTGACAGTGAAAACATCTAATCTTAGACAAGTCTCTCTTGCCCTCTTCGCCTTGGGATTTCTTTCCCTTGGTTTTCTTTCCTTTTCCGACCAATGCACAATCTTCTTATTTGTTGGTGTTGGAGGTCCCGTCTTTGGTGCTCCGCATTATCTCTTCTATTACCAAGTGAGAGTACAAACGCTCCCATTCTGGTAACTTCTCCCTCCCATTCACAGAGTCCTCGCAACTATGCCAGCTCTTTGGGAAGGCCTAGAAGTGCTAGGCTCAACAAGTCATCATCGGCTACAATCACACCAACACTTCCAATCTCATCTTGACATTGAGTGAACTTCGCCAAGTATATTGGTACCATCTCACCCTCCTCCTTATTGATATTTTTGAGCTTGTCCTTCAGCGCCAACTTCCTTTAGTTGCTACTATTATGAAATAGATCTATCAAGGCCTTCCACATAGCATATGGAGTCGCCTTCCAATGGAGACTTGAGACAATATGATCTCAAACTCCCTCTAACAACATCCTTCTCACCTTTGCTACCTTCTTGTACCATGCATCAAGAATTTGAGCATCTGCTGCTGTGGTCTTGGGAATATTAAAATCTATGAATTCCTTCAACCCATTGTCCTCCAACACTACCTCCATATTTTCCTTCCATGCAATATAATTTGAATTTCCCTCAAGTGAATATTCGAGTCTCAAGCCATCGAAAGACATCTTGATATGTTGACGTATCCTAAAGAATAAATCTGCAAGTTTGAGCATGTTTAAGACAAACTCAATTTCTACTCTTCTATTGTGATTCCTGGCACTCTGATACCATGTAGAAATTATATATAGAAGCTATATACCAATGGATTCAATCCGATCATGTAATGTACTAAAACAAGATACTGAATCTTTCTACTATATTTGTGGAATATAAAACATGATCACTCAATCACATGAAATTAAGAGAAAGAAGTAAATCAATCGCACAACACAAGATTTTCCTGGGGAAAGAAATTGCTAAAAACCCCTCCATCTCTATTGTAAAATAAGCCAAGGAATCATGAAACAATACAATGCATGTGTGCTCACAACAATCTCATGCACTCTACCAATCATCTCACACTAATCTAGGAAAAATTGGACAAACACATAGCCAATTTCCTACCCACCTTCAGCCTACCTTGCTCACGCAATCCCTAGGAAAATGAATCTATATTAAATAAGAATTCCAACCTTCCTTGCCCGTGAAATCCTTCATGAGCCTTCCTCTAACTTTATAATTGCGCTCGGGAAATTCACTAATAATACAATTGAGAATTAACTTCCCTTTAACCTCTGTCTCAACTTGGTCGTCATTAGAATTTACATGCATGTAGCTAATAGTAGCGAATCATTAGTTATCTGATAGATCGATACTTGTGAATTAAATCTAATTTAATTCACTTGACCTCTAACTAGCTCATCACTCAGTTAGAACTAGTTAAATAGATTTTAACTCAATTAATGTGATTTAACTTATTACACATGCATTAAACTAATGCATTAACTGCAATTGACCCCCAAAATAATAGAATCACTCTACATGCCTCACCTTTGACCCTCAACTCTAATTTATTGAACTAACTTAGTCTTTCTGACTTATTTAACTTATACAAGTTGTTATGAATTGATATTACAATTTAATTTCCAATTTATTTAAGGGATAAATAAATTATATGCCCACATTTAGTGCTAGTGTGTAACTGAATTCCTCACTCATGTGTGACTAAAGCCCCACACCAGTTATGTGGTCAATTTTTTTCCTTTCTGGATGCTAATTTCATTGTTTCTTGTTTCAAATTTCAACACCATTCTTCTCTTCCCATTGACAGGATCACATATCACTCATACATAACCGACCACTAAATATTCTCATCAACAAGAGCAAGTGATTTAATATTATTAGTGCAAATAGCTTGTCTCCTTCCTCTGCTAGCCATTTCCAATTTATAATTTCAAAATATTCTCTCAATCAGTAATGTTTTCAATACCGTTTAATTTTATATTTATCGATATGCTAAATAACCACTATTTATTACTAATTGGTGTGTGAAATATTTTATTTATAACACTCTTAATAAATAGAAATTCAAGATACCAAAGTTGGCGTTTACAGGAAGTAGTGGAAATAAATCTCAAAATTCCAAAATCATCTTCTCCATTTACTTCAAACTTTTATCTTGCTTTAATATCATTGATAACATACCCTAAGTGTAAGAAATATATGAACTAAATTAAATGTGAATTCTTTGTGATAATGAAAACTAGTGTACATGTTGTCAATAATAACTCTAAGTCAAAAGGCGTGTAAGGACAACCACAAAGAAATATTTTGCGGAGACATGGCCAACTATCTCTACTATGAAGCAAGTTGATGGTTGGGTTGGTACCCACTATTATGTTGATTTATATTGGATCTATTTGATAGAAATAAAATTTTGTATGTGGTATCATCGTTCATTCATGACTATGTGTTGATTCACCGATTCACCAAAAAAATGTCGAAACATCTGAAATTTTCCAATAGTGAAGCCTTTGTTTACTATAAAGTTCAAAATATGTTTTGTGTTTTAATAATTTAAATTTAAAAAGATGTTATACGTTTAATATTGAGTTAATTTCATTATCTAGAAGATGGAAACGTGGAGGAAGCTTTCATTATTCTTCTTTCGCACTCTCACACTCTGCACAATGAAAGCTTCTTCTGCTGTACATGATGCTAATTTGTAATTTTGTGCATCAAAATTCCTATTGTAGAGTTAATTTTTACTTTGTTCCAACGAGTTTCATGTAGTTTGTCTCATGCTAAGTGCATTTTTCCAACCTTTGAATTCGTAGGTTTGAAATAAATTTTTTGATTAAAAAATGTAGATAGGTTATCGAACATATATTATTACATTAAGTCATTCAATCATAGACCTTTTTGGTTCTCTAAAAATATTACTCATGAGTCAATATCGTCATCAATTTTCAATGACCCAAAATGTCCATATGCGTTATGCTTCTTGTCAAGTTAATTTGTACGTTGGTGCAATAATTTTCATGTAGTTTGTGTCACTCTAAATGAATTTCACTGTCCTCGAAATCCATAGATTCGAAAGTAATTCAATCATATAACTTTTTGGTTCTCCAAAAATATTAATCATGAGTCAATGCCGTAATTGATTTACATCGAACCATAATCATTTTCACAAGTCGCATGTTCGCATTTTGTACAATGAAATTCATATTAAGAAGTTGGATTAAATGGAATGGAGGTAAGCACTCGGAAATATTATATATCAACTTCTCTTGCAATCCTCACAAAAAAATATTCCTCTGCACAATGAAAGATTCCTCACACTTCCGGACCCCACACAATGATCATTAATAAATGTGTCAGAATAAATGCTATCAAGCACTTGAATGATGTCATGATTACACATCTATTAAGCCTTACTTTATTTTAAATAAACGTTACTCTGCATCACGTAAGATTGATTAAGTTTATGGGATATTTCACATACGTCAAATACCATGGGAATTGACACTTTGGAACATGCATAGAAAAACATAGAAAGAGAAGATCACTCTCATAATAATGATCCCAGCTTATGAATAAGTATGCAGAGGGGAAATGTGTATAGAAATGTAGAAGTGGGGCATAAAGGCTCTCCTGCAGATACCCTTCTTCCACACATGTTTTATTTCGTACACTTAAAACCTCTAACCTTTGAATTTTCATAAGAAAACATATAATTTGCACCATTACGATGAAAATAATGAAAAATAATTTTCATTTTTGAAAACTTGTTCCAATATCAAAAAATAATGGTAACACGTTATTGAAGTACTATTCTACAATTTAACTGCATAACATAGTTCTTCGGCTTAGATTGTATTTTGATGGATATTTTTGTTCCAAAAAAGTGTACGGAGAGAAAAATGTGTGCGGATATGCAATAGTGAGTATGTGTAACGAAAGGAAAAAGCAGCAAATCATCATTGCATAATAATATGTGGAACCAATTACTATGCGAAAGCTAAATTCTTTTAAAAAACAAGCAATATACGTAGTTAAAGCATCTTCATACTTAAAGGAATAACTATCATTTTACTGAGCCTTGCGCAATTGCACAAGCATAGAGGAATTTAATCTTACACCAAATTGATACATGTGAAAAAAACATAGATCCGAAATTAGTAAATTTGGTTTAAATTTACGCTTGTTATAATTACAAAAAATAAGATCATTTTGATCAATAACTGAACATCAATTTTTTATAAAAGCTCAAAGTGTATCCTCCAAAACGTATGTAAAACATTATCTCAGAACCCTTCACAGAAATGGTGAACAAATTAAAAATTAGAATAAAGTAATTAGTCTTTAAATATAAAAAAATTAGATATAATATAAAAGATCAAAATATATCCTTGAAAACTTATCCAAAAACATTATCTTAGAATTCTACACAAAACTGGTAAACATACTCAAAATCAAGAGCTATACAAGTTCATATGAAAAAATATTATCTGAGAATTAATTGGTAAACAGTCTCAATATTAGAAGCAATTAATCAAAAATTCATTTTCAATATGATAAATTACAAAACATTAGATAATATATAAAAGATCAAAGAAAATTCTCAAAACATATCTTCAATTAATGTTTTTGCTCAATGTCATAGAATTCAGACCTATACAACATCTCATGCAAAACATTATTTCAAAATTCTTTACATAATTGGTAAACGTACTCAAAATTGGAACACAAGAGTAATCATAATTGAAACAAGGATTGAATATAAAGTCATGGTCTTGTTAGGGTCTCCGTAGTTTGCAAGATTGGCAAGAACAAACACTGCAGGGCCTACATCATAACCACTTTGGAATCCTAGGATCTAGCCCTCCTGGATTCAGAGAGGGATCTCTCTATATAAGTGTTTTCAAAATATATTTATTTAAGGCTTATGATATGATATTAGGCTAGTTATGAAGTACAAGGGTTTTGTTTGTTTTTGGTTGGGTAGGATATCATCAAAATAAAGGAAGTCTTTTGAAGGGTAAAGGTGTGAGTGAGTTGAAGGAATGGTCCAGCTGATAGGATAGGTAAGAGATAGTATCAATCCATTGGGCTATGGAGTCACAAAAGGATTTAATTGCATACCAATTTTCTAGAGTGGTCCATGGGGCAAGTCATCTATATCAAAGTATCTCTTTAGGTTGATTTGTGATGTGAAACATTAATAGTGTTGTGAAATAAGCAAAGCTAATAACCATTTAAGAATCTATTAAATTCATTAAATAAGAAAAGCCTTTCAAAGTAACTATTTAAAGCAAGCCAAAGGACAGGGAAAACCATAGACTTCTTTGGGCAAACTTTTACTAAAGCACACTTTTCAGATAACAATCCAACAATATAACATATTACTTTCAAAAAGTAGAAAATATTCAAGATAAACAAGAGAATAGCCTAATATCAGGTAAGTACTTTGAACCTATCCTACTTTTGGCATACTCTCAGGAATCTTTTGAAAGCAACTGTTGGAGATAAACTAGAGGATAGGCTAACCATAGACTTCTCTAGTTCAACTTTACTTAGCAGAATTTTCAAGAACTTTCAAAGACAATATCTCAAGTTGTACTCAGGAAACATGGGCTCACCAACACTTCACTGGTTATACTCTATTGAATCACCATTGAAACATAATTTAGAAGAAAACATAAAGATAAAGCTTATCAGTGAGATTTAGGGTACCTTTTACAGTAAATCGTAATCTAAATTTGTTGTTCTTTATCAGAGAAAGTGGAAAGTATGAAAAACATGAGAAAAAAAACAAATACAGTAAGAAAAACATCGCCATTGACATAGACTAGGATCCCATAAATCAGCTTGTATATTTGACGTTCAAACTAGTTACAATCTTCAAGTCCAGTAGGTCTTTACAACTTCAAACTTCTCTTCTCAGCCTATCTTTCTTCAATTACTAACAGAGTTTCAGCAGCCTCAGTAACTATTTACATTCAATAAGTATTCAACCAACCACAATACTAGGCTCCTCATATGATATATATAGGTAAATTGAGGAGGTGGAGTGAAAGGAAGGTCTAACTATTCAATTAAAATAGAGTAAATGCTTCTCGACCTTTGGGAGGCCTAATGGAGAAGATATCTAATGTCTTAACTCTGTTAATTGATTTTTACATTAAGTTTCATCAACTTCAGTCACTTTTGTTGACTTTTGAGGCTTTTGGTAGCTGGAAATTACTTTCTGAGCTATCTTTGGCAAATATCTCTGACTCTGCATTGAATTTGTATTCTTTTGAGGAAAATAAACTCGCAGGTGGAATTTCTGAGGATTAATTGCCTCATTGATGTAGCATTTGGAGGCTTTCCTTACTGATCTGTCTGCTTTGTGGATTTAAACACCGATTAGGACTCTGATTTGGCTTTAGGCCTCCTTTAATCATATTTATTCTTCGCACTGTGTCTTTAACCTTTAATCTTTGGATTAAGCCTTTAAATTTCTGGCTTTATGCTTTAATATTTTATCTTTTGTCTTCACTTTTCTTTCTTCTATTTTCCTTTTCAGTGTACAGGTGGCTTTAGTGTGCTGGAGGGTTTGATTGAGTAACCAATGCCCATGATGCATCGATCAATTTGGAGTTTAACCCCTTTTGTTCCCTTTCTGCAATCTTCGGCCATAGAGGATCGTCACCCTTGACCATGTCCCTTTACTGGATGGTGGGATGACTTTAATATCTTCAACACCATTAAACCTGCACAGAACAAAAAACTTATCACAAAAACCTGCGTTTACTTGGTTAAACTGCTTCACAGAGGCTTGGGATGGTGAAGGAGCTATGTAGAGGAGGAGAAATGCGTGGAGGGAGGGTTTCATGGAGAAAATTCGAGAACTAGGGTTTCAAATGTGAGTTTGGCATGAAATGGGAGGAAAACAGTTTTGAAAATACCACCAATGGTATTCACACAAGGGATGGGCGGTTAGTGGTTTTAACCTGAATGAATGCGATACAGGTCCTTGGGCAATGCGTGTCTAATAGAAAACACCGTTTTCACATTGAAAACGCGCGATCAATTCTTTTGGAGAAACAAGCGCAAAATTGAATGTTAATTGTCTAATCTGGAGGGGGCCAGATCCACGGTTGTAAGCAAGCGCGACAAATGGAGAGATGTGCGATGATGGGGTGGTGGGACCTGACGATTACGTCAGCTGTTTTGTCGTGAAGTGGGATTATTTGTTTGGTAGGGTGGAATGATGGGAAATAACGGTGGTCGTTGGATCAGAGGCGATCAATGGCGAAGATCGCTCCAAGGAATAAAAAGGTATGGGAATGGTCAAGAGGAAAGATAAGGGGTGGGAGCATTATAGCCATTAGATCTATATGATCAACGGTCGGGATGAGCTATGAAGGTTGAATCAGAGTAAAGGAAAAAGGGAGGTGGACTGGGGAGATAGGCCGGGAGTCTGTGATAACTGTTAGATCAAGATGATCAACGGCTAGGATCATTCTAAGTAGAGAAATGGCACGGGAGGAAATGGAATAAGAAGTGAAGGGAGCTAAGGGAAAGAGGAGAAATGGTCATGTGGGGGAGAAAAAGGATCGAGGGTTAAGAAATATGGGTAGAAGCTTGAATGAAGAGTCTTGATGGGAGCTGTCGATTCAGGGAAATGGACGGCTGAGATCAACTGCGGGGGGACTTGGGTACGAAGAAAAATTTCGGGGTGTGCCTCCGCAGTAAATATCAGCCATAGATCTGAGATCTTCCACAGTCAAAAGAGTCAACTGTGGGGGCACTTGGGAGTACGGGCCACTTTGGTCAGGTGCCCCCGCAGTGAACCTACGTCGTTGATTTGAGTTAATCGGACGGTTGGGATGAAATTGGAGATCGGCCATCGAAGGAAAAAATGTGAGGGAAAAGGAATTGGGAATCACCAAAGTGCGATGGCGATGGGGGCTTATGACTAGGTTGCACGACCAGTTCATATTGCGGAAAAAGTGCCAGGGTTTAAGCCAAGAGGGCTTAAGGCCTTATTTCTTTAATGGGCAGAAAATAGGCTAAAAAGAGGGGTTTTTAAGCTATTTTTGAGGTCCGGTAGGATGAAAAGGGTGTTTTTAAACCAATTAAAAGTGGATTTCATGGTTTAAAAAGGGTTTTTAGGGGAATGGAGGGTAAATGAAGGAGAAAAGGGGATTCTTTGGGGAATAAGATGGATGTTTAGAGTAAGTAGTAATGAATGGAAAATGGGTGGAATGGAGGGAATTTGGGAGGAAATTGTGAAGGTGGAAATGATGTCGAAAAGGTTTGAGAACAGTCTTTTTTGTAACAGCAGGACTACTTAGTGGATTTTTGAATGAATATTATCATAGGAAAGGATATTTGGCCAAGGTACATAGCAAGGCTTCAAGAACTCACAATTTTGCTTAAAACTTGTTTCTTGAAGACTAAAAGACCTGTTTTAGCCATCATCAGTTATGACAAAATTTTATTGATGGCTAACAGTGGCTCCACTTGGGGATGGCAGCTCCTTGGAGATGTCAAGAACCTTAGAAATTTATTTCTGGAATGCAGACCTGTGCTTTGAATAAGATAAGGGCCTTGCCATAAATTATCAAATTTTCCATGTTTGCCCTTATCTTCTCTCCTTGAATCCCATTTCAATACTTTGTCACCAATTTTAAAGTCACTTGCCTTGGTTCTTTTGTCAAACAACTTCTTGATGTTTTATTGTAGTTGTTGTGCTATGATGTATACCTCCTCTCTAGTTTGTTGTAGATGTATAGTCTGGTGTATTCTTCTTGTCATATCATCATCTTCAGACTGTACTTCTTGGATCAGCTTCATGACTGGCACTCCTAAACTGGTTGGAAATATTACATCTGTTCCATAAACTAGCTGGTAAGGAGACATCCCAATTGAATTTTTAACTGTTAATCTGTCTACCCATAATGCATGTACTAGCTTGTTGTGCCATGATTTTTTGTTTTCTTCTAGCAATTTCTTGATTATATTCACCAAAATTTTATTTGAGGATTCTGCCAACCCATTAACTTGAGGGTAATAAGCTATAAAATGAACCAATATAATCTGATATTTATGACAGAATTCCACCATATTTTTAGACCCAAATGTAGCAACATTCTCAGTTATGATCTTTCTAGGACAGTCAAATCTAGACAGTATATGGTTTTCAAGGAATGAAATGATAACTGAGTCTGTGGCATTCCTAGAGGGGATGGCTTCTATCCATTTGGTAAAATAGTCTATTGCTATGAGGATCCATCTATGTTGGGAAGATGAGTCAGGATGGATTTCCCTAATGAAGTCTAGACCCCACTGTTGAAAAGGAGCTTCAACAGTAATTGGTTGTAGAGGTAAGGGAAGCATATTTCTTTTGCCTTCAAATATTTGGCATTTGTGACAGAAAATAATCATTTTATGGATATGTTGAAAGAGGGTGGGCCAGTAGTAACCAACTCTAAGGATTTTTTTAGAAGTTGACTTCCAGTAGAGGTGGCCTCCACATTCTCCTTCATGAAACTCGTGCTTGATCTTATCTGCATCATTCTCAGGCAAACATTTAAGCAATAATCCACTAGCATTTTCCCAATATAAACATTTATTCAAAATGCAGTAATTTACAGCTTTCAACTTTAAGAATCTTGCCTTTGTTTTAGAAAAAAAAGAAGCGACATTTAGGTTGATCAACACATACAAAATATCAGCATACCAAGATGAATTCAGAAAATGATCTTCAATAATTGGAGTTGCCAACTTTTCATGTTCATCTAATGCATTAAACATGTTTATATCAAGAGCTTAAAAGTTGGATTTAGCCATAAGCTTTGCTAGTCCTTGACCCTTTATGAGCTTAGTGAGCTTGATCTCTAAGTAATATTTCAATATTACACCAATCCACTTTCCTCTCTTGCCATCTAGATCTTGGGTCAATATGTCTTTTACAACTGAATGAGGCACAAATGCTATAATGTGTGAGTGTAAAATGTAAACTCTGAAGTCTTTTAAGGCTTTGACCAAGGCAAGGCTTGTTTTTCCATGATATTGTACTTCATAGGTGCATCTCTTAATGCCTTGTTGAAAAATGCAATTGGCTACTCTTGTCCCTTCAAGTTTTTCTATAATGGGACAGCAGCTACTGTGTGTTCTGATGCAAATGAAAAAATGAAGAAATCCTTTGTAAAATCAGGACTGATAAGAACTGGTGTTTTGGTAAGTTCTTGTTTTACCAGCTTAAATGATTTCTTTGCTTCTAAGGTCCATTTAAATCCTTCTCTCTTAAGCATATTTGTCATGATTCTAAGGAGTTCAACTAGATTGGGTATGAACCTTCTCAAGAAATTAATCTTCCCGATGAAATATTGAATTTCCTTGATGTTTCTAGGATGGTTGATTTTCAATATACCATCGATCCTCTTTGGGTCTATCCTTATTCCCTCTTCTGATATGATATGTCCAAGAATTTTACCTTCTTGGAGACCGAACAATGTTTTCTTTGGATTTAAGGACAACCCATATTTTCTACATTTCTCAAAGACTTTTCTCAAGTGTATTAGGTGTTCTTCATCTGTTTTAGAATAGACAGTGATATCATCAAGGTAAATCACAATGAAGTAACCTATTTCTTCTAAGAATGCTATATCCATGGTTCTCTAAAATGTGGCACCAACATTCATTAAACCAAAGGGCATTTTCAAATACATGAAAGTACCCCAAGGAGTAGTAAAGATTGTTTTAAGTTGATCATCAGGATGTACCAATATCTGATTGTAACCTGAGAAGTCGTCTAGCAAAGAAATTCTTCTAGAACCAACTACCCCTTGTAAGATATGATCCATTTTGGGCAAGGGATAGTTGTCCTTTAATGAGGCTTTATTTAAGTTTCTAAAGTCAATGCAAAGCCTTATTTCTCATGTTTTCTTCCTAACTGATACAAGATTAGACACCCACTCTAAGTGTCTAACAGGGACAATAATTCCAGCATCATACATTTTTCTAATTTCTTTCTCTACCAAAGGTAATTGAATAGGGTTGATTCTACGCAATTTTTGTCTAAACGGCTTTTGGTTTTCTTTGAGGGGTATCTTATGCTGGATTATTTCTGTATCATATGATTTCAAATCTTCATAACTCCATGAAAATATATCAGAAAATTCTCTAAAAAGCTCAATGTATTTCAGTTTAATGTGAGCTGGTAGTGTTTTAGACAGTTTGATCATTTTGGGCTTTTCCTCACTGCCTACGTTGCATTCTTCCACTTTAGCTTCAATAGGTTCCAGTTTTGGCTTTTTGGAAACATCATTCAAGTCAAACAATTCTTTTAATGGGACCAGTCCCTTTGGAAAGCTTTGATTTTTAGATTGTAGCACTTCTAAGTCTTCTTTTTCTAAATCTGTGCTATTTTCTATTGTAGGTTTGGGTCTATTAGTTAACATATTTATTTCAGTAATCTCAGGTGAATTTTCTTCTTCAAAATGTGGGTTTTCTTCAGTACGACAGTCTTGTTCATACTCTAAATCTGAGTTTGGTGTTTCAAATTCATTTTTGGACTTAGGAAGTCTTCTATTTGTTTATCTCCTTCAAAAAATTGCCATTATTTTTCATTATCTGGGACAGCTGGTCTATATTTGACTTGGATGGTGTATTGTTTTCTTTCATAAGGTCTTAGACAAGTACTAGCAGCAAAGGCTAATCCATTGGCAAGAATGTTTTGGTTCCTTGGGACAAAGTTAAGTTGAAATTCAGCAAGTGTTTTTAACAAGTCCATGGCATCATTTCTATAGGCTCTAAGTTTGGGATGTTTAGCAGTGTATTCCCCATTTACTTGCCTAATTATCAATTCTGAATATCCATGAACTGTTATCCTCTTGGCCCCTAATTTTTTCAATAAATTCATGCCTAAAAGGAGAGCTTCATACTCTGCTATGTTGCTCGTGCATTGGAAGTTTAATCTATAAGAATGACCCTCAGCATGATTTTTTTCAGTGTTGTGTACCCATATCCCTACTCCTGCACCAGTTTTAGAGCAAGACCCATAAAAAATCATACTCCAAAGAGGGTTGTTTTCAGATTTTCCTTTTATTTCATTGTTGTCCTCTCTGTATTGTTCACCATTATGTTTTGTGTAAGGGCCTACACTATGTTTTCGTTTGATTTGTTCCTCAATATTTTCACTGTATTGAGGGCTCATTCTTTGATTATCATGATCTGCACTATGTTTATGACTGTTTTGAACCTCAAGACCCTCAATTTGTTTGATGTAAATGTCTTGAGTTTGCAAACTGATCTAATGATTTTTCCTTTCTCTCCTTTTCCTCTACGGCTACCATTATGTTTGGATGTGGAGTGACCACTGCTGATGTTTCATTGACTAAGCCTTGCTCATTAGGAATCTTATTATTGTAAAGAATGAATGAGTTAAGGCCAGTGTGTATGGAATAAAGAGGAGAGTTTTCTGGTTTTTCTTGGTTACTCACCATGTACTTCATATGTGTTTCCCTATAGAGTCTTCTAGGTTGACTAAAGACAGGGATGGTGGCATAATTCATATCCATCTGCATAGTACCTTGCAACTTAGCACCCCATGATCTTGAAAGAAGCATGCCATATTTGAGGGGTATATCAGCCACTACAATGTCCATCACTAAGATTTTGGCTAGAATTTGGGCTAAGTTAACACATAGATATTTTATTAGGCCTAGGCATCTCACTCTGCTTGAATCAAAGGAATATACATATTTGTATGGTCTGGTTACCTCTAGACCTAATATTTCCATTATTACTTTGGGCATGAGGTTATGTGATGCTCCTGAATCAAGCATGGCATTATGAAAAATATTATTATGGATGTTCAAACTGATGTAGAATGGAGGGGCAGTTTCTTCTTGAAATTTTCATTTGATCTTAGGACCGAACAGAAGCTTTGGTGTATCATCATTCGAGTTAACAGTATCATGAGTCTCTTCTATGTTCAAAGCTTTCAAAACTTGACATCTATATACATTTTGAGTGAATAACTCAGTGAGTGGGATAGAGATCTTGATTTTGGAAATTTCATTCTCTAGGCTAAAGGGAACCTGCTTTTGAAAATGTTTGATTCAGCCTTCTTAGTCACTAATTTATCAGCAAAATCAGCTTGCTGATTTCTACTATTTATAGCAGTAAAAATGGTTTTTTTAAGAGCATTATCTGAAATACTAGTGCTGCTAGGGTCACCACTATGTTTTTCATTGATTTGGGTGTTTTTCCCCTTGTTTGGATCAGAACTTTCAGCCACTGTTTTATGATTTTCTACTGTCTTTTTGGAAGTATTTACAGGGCTGTTTTTGGTAGAATTATCAGAGGTTTTGTTCCTGGGAGTTTCTTGATTCTTTTTACTTCTTAGGTCATATTTTTTAGGTGATCCTATGATGGCATTTTCCAAGTCTTGTTCATAGTATTCAGTTTCTTGTCTTCTATCATCATAGGGGGTATATAGACCTTGTTTTCTTTTATGGAGGCAATCAAAATCCTCATCGCTGACTCCCAACATTTATGTTATCATCCCCTGTTTGTTCAATTGTTTCTTCATCCTCATTAACATAATTTTCTTGGAAAGGAGGTCTGATTGATCATCATCTCTTTCTCTGTTCTAAGGTTGATTTCTTCTAAAGTTCTGATTTTAATTCTGGGACTGGTTTCTATTTTGAGGAGCTGATTGATTTTCTCTAGATTGTGCTCTCTCATAAATGTTCATCCTCTTCATCATCTCCTCCATCATCCTTTCCATTTTTGAGTCAGATGTGGAAGGTGCAGCTTCATCCCTATATGATACCCTCTTCTAAGTCTTCATTCTAGCTCTCTTCTCAATCAGATTTTCTTCCACACTAAGAGCTCCTTTCTGCATGTCTTATAAAGTTAAGGGATCCCTTTCTCTTAGCTGATAGGCCATTTCGAGATCAAAACCTTCAGAGAATTTTGTCAAAGCTGAGCCTTGTGGAGGTTTCAAATATGGGGGTAGTGCGTTATAAACACTATTAAATCTAGTGCAATAATTTTCAACACTTTCCCCAGTGTTTCTCTTTAGGTTGTTGTAATCTGAAAGTATTTGGAGTGGGTTCTTCCTAATTTCCCATTTGTTTATGAATGATTGATGGAAATCTTGGAGGTCATTAATACTATTAGGGGTTAAGTTTTTGAACCATTTTCTTACTTCTACCCCTAAACTTTGAGCAAACAATCTGAGTTTAATGGTTTCATCATCTATCTCATTTATATCAAAATAGTCATTCATCTTGTCCAAATGTAGTTGAGCAGTAATAGAACCAATAGCATCATGTAATGGAATCTTGGACTGATAGTCATGTGGCAAATTTACTAAAGGTAAAGGAAGGACTATAGGAGCATACCATGTTGCCATGATAGGAGTTTTTGGAAAAAATGGGGGGTTTACAAGTGGAGGGTTTATGAAAGGAGGGGGAGGATGGAATGGAGTAGTTTGAATAGCGGGTGTATGAATAAAAAAAGTATTTGGACCAGCAAGAGACTATTGAGCAGATCTAGGATGAGAGAAACTAAAGTTATGAATAAAATGCAGATCAGGTGGGGTAGTTTCACTGCTATCAGTATGTGCACCACTATGTTGGGGTGAGTGTGGAGGCTCAAAGTCTATCTGATCTATATCAATAAGTGACTTAGTTCTAGATGGGTTTCTTATGAATGGTAAGTAAACTTGTGTATCTTGCAGAGCTGAGAGATTTTCAGGGACATAGTTAGCTCTATGAATTGGTATGACAATAGTTGAAGTCTTGGATTTAGGAGATTTCCTAAGGATAATTTCTGGATTATCAACTATCTCAGGAGGATTTGGGTCATGATAGGATCTAGTATAAATTCTTCTAGAAGCCACTATGTGGTGTTTTTGGACCTAATGATGACAAAAGTTCAGCCAAGCATGACAGTCTTTTAAAGGATAACTAATATTTTTCAAAGAAAACTCAATCCTCAAAGTCTTCTTAACTGGGTTTTAATGATGTTTGAAGGATAAAAGAATTTCCCAGTGAGTCTTAGGAAAAACTAGTGGGGTCAGCAGGCCTACTAAAAACCAATGGAGTCGCCAGGTGAAGGATTTTTACTTATTTTCAAGGTTTGTTTGTTGTTCACCATCAAAAATCAATAATAACCAGTATTGGTGACACTTGATTCATTTAGGAATAGGGGTTCATTGAGTTGTGAAGTTATCTATTACTCAATGCTCGATCCCCAGTGGAGTTTCCACTATGTTAGGATCCCTGTAGTTTGCAAGATTGGCAAGAAAAAACACTGCAGAGCCTACATCAGAACCACTTTGGAATCCTAGGATCTAGCCCTCCTGGATTTAGAGAGAGATCTCTCTATATAAGTGTTTTCAAAAGATATTTCTTTAAGGCTTATGATATGATATTAGGCTAGTTATGAAGTACAAGGGTTTTGTTTGGGTAGGATATCATCAAAATAAAGGAAGTATTTTGAAGGGTAAAGGTGTGAGTGAGTTGAAAGAATGGTTCAGCTGATAGGATAGGTAAGAGACACTAGTACATTTGGGCGAAATTATGACACTTGGTTCCGACGCTTTTGACCAAATGTCGGAAATTTCCCAAAAAAATTTCAACCCCGCCCGAAACCGTCGCTATACCGACGTTTAGAGAAAAGTGTCACAATACCAGCACTTAGACAAAGTGTCGCAATTGTGACGTTTGGAGGAAGACGTCGCAATTGCGACACTATGCCCCAAAGCATCGCTATTGCGACGGCTGCCTCCAAACGTCGCAAGTGCGACACAATGTCTAAGTGTCGCAATTGCGACGTTTGGAGGCATTCGTCGCAATAGAGACGCTTTGTCCGCTGTCGGTATAATGACACTTATATGCGCGCTACATAAAAATACGACACTTATATGCATGCTACATAAAAATGATTTTATTAAAAACTACGTTAACGGCTGATATCACACGCGCATTCACCCTCCGCTCTTTCAGAACAGAATTCGCCCTTAGCATTCATCCTCAGCTCTTGCAGAATAGCATTCACACTTAGAATTCGCCCTCATCTCTTGCAGAACAAAATTCACCCTCAGCATTCACCCTGAGCTCTTGCAGAACAACATTCGCACTCAACATTCGCCCTCAGCTCTTGCAGAACAACATTCACCCTGCATTCGCCCTCAGCGTTTGCCCTCAGCTCTTGCAGAACAACATTCACCCTCATAATTCTCCCTCAGCTCTTGCAAAATGGTAAGTTATTACTGCAGGCCCTTCCTCCTATAGTAGGGTTGACTCTATTTGGGTTTTTTTGGTCAATTCCATTGGATTGTGTTAGGCTATAGGGTTCTCTCTAGATGTATTCCAATTTTCTTTCAGATGAGTTTCAAAGAGGATGTGTAAGATGTGTTTGTGCTTGCATGAATTTGACTCCACCAGTTTCATGAAGTTTAAGCTATGGATTTTAGTTCGACAAACTCATCCATCTCAACACCCAGTAACGAATTGCCCTTGGTCTGATCTATATTGAAGGTGAAGTGCAAAGTGGTAGAGAATGGGAGATCGAAAGTCATCAACTTTATCACAAGGGTATTACTCGAGATTGAAAGTGATGAGCTTTAGTTCTCCAGATTTGGGGATTTTCTGATATTTGGGGATTTTTTGATGACATACCAAAGGTCACATCCATACAACCATATCAAGGTCAATGTTGAGATCATTCTCATATAGATATAGGTCACTGATATATAGGGTTAATATCATCATCACTATCCATGGAAACCGAATGGTTAAAAAATCTGTGATTGTGGTTGGATCATTTATAATTATTACCCATTTATAGTAGAGCACAAAAACACTAAATATGTTGGGAAACCAGCTCCAAGAAGAGAAGAAAAGAGATATCAACGCCTTAGAAATAAGCCACTTCGATGGGGCAACCTCCAATACATTACATGAATGAAAAATTCTTGGATGATACAATTTACAAAACCTCCTTTCTATATATAAGAGTCCATAGATCATAATGTAATCTCTAGTGCCCACAATGTAATCCTAGCTGACCTAAAAATAATAATTTAAGGGCACAATATTAACAAAATGGGGGTTACAAGGGTACAATAATAACAATAAGGGGGTTACACTAACAAAAATAAGGGACTATACTAGTAATATAGGGACCTAACATGCCCCTCTCCTTCAAAAAAGTGTTGTCCTCAACGCTTGAGTAGCTCTGGGTGCTTCTGTATAAAATTCTCGTCCTCCCATGTAGAATCTTCAGTGGGTAAGTTCTTCCACTTGATGAGATACTCTGAAATTGATCGATTCCGTAGCTGTCGAGTTCTTGTTTCCATGACTGCTTCAGGTTCCAATATGATTTTTCCTTCCTCATCAAGTTCTGGCAATATTGTTTGAACTGGAATATTTTTACCTATAACCTTCTTTAAGCATGAAACATGGAAAATTGGATGCACTCATGAAGAAGCAGGAAGCTCCAATTTGTATGCCATAGTACCAATCTTTTGCAACACCTTGTAAGGACCATAGTACTTTGGCGATAATTTATTATCCTTCTTAGCTTGCTTGAGGAACATTTTTTTATATGGTTGTAGCCGTAAAAATACCCAATCTCCTACATCAAAACTTCTCTCGCTGCGATGTTGATCTGCCTGTTGTTTCATTCGATTTTGTGCCAAATTCAGGTTATCCTTTAAGAGTTGGAGAACTGCTTGCTGATGCTCGACGTGATCTTCCACTGCTTGAACCTTCGAATTTTCCCTTAAAGATGATGTGATCGATGGTGGATGATATCCATAAAGTGCCATAAATGGGGTCATTTTTGCTGCAGTATGGAAGGAAGTGTTATACCACCATTCGGCGAGAGGTAACCACTTGACCCATTGTGTTTGTTTATCAGATACAAAACAACGAAGATATCCTTCCAAACATTTATTTACTATATCAGTTTGACCATCAGATTGAGGATGATAAGATGAGCTATGAGCTAATTGAGTACCCAAACAAGAAAATAACTCCGTCCAAAAATTTCCGGTAAAAATGGGATCTCTGTCGCTCACAATAACCCTTGGGCTTCCATGTAGCTTTTGAATTCTGTCCATAAATGTAGTAGCAACTGTACTTGCTTTAAATGGATGAGATAATGCACAAAAGTGTGCATGCTTGGTAAGTCTATCAACTACCACCATGATGACACTCTTTCCTTCGGACTTAGGTAAACCTGTGATAAAATCCATTGAAATCTCCTCCCAACGTTGACTTGGAATGGATAAGGGTTGTAGAAGTCCTGGGGTCTTAATTGTTTCCACTTTATTCTGCTGGCAAACCAAACATTCCGCCACAAACTTTCGAATATCAGATTTAAGGCCATCCCAAAAAAATACTTTCTTCACCCTGTGGTAAGTTTTTAAAAATCCTGAGTGTCCTCCTAAAGGAGAAGTGTGCAATTCCAGAAGAATATTTTGTTTTAGTTAGGAATTCTTACAAAGATATAAGCGATCTTTGTACCATAAGGAATCATTTTTCCAACTAAATGTATCAGATGTACTAGGATCTTGCTTCAACTTTTGAATGAGTGTCCATACATCTTTGTCCTTCTTCCATTCATCTCTTGCTTCGGTTATCCAATCTGGTTGGATAATAGAAATGGCAAAAAGCAATGCTTCCACCTCTTCATTCTTTCTTGAGAGTGCATCTGCAACAACATTAAGCTTTCCTTTTTTGTATATTATTTCAAAGTCATAACCCAACATCTTTGTGACCCATTTTTTCTACTCTTCTGAAGATATTCTTTGTTCCAAAAAGTGTTTAATACTATCATGATCAGTTTTTACCTTGAAGTGTCTTCCCATTAGGTAAGTTCACCATTTCTTTAGTGCATGCAGTATGGATAACATTTCCTTCTCATAAATAGGTTTCTGTAAATACTTTCCTTTGAATAGACGACTTTCAAAAGCAATGGGTCTTCCTTCCTGCATTAAAATAGCACTAATTCCATTTCATGAGGCATCACATTCCACACTAAAGGTTTTTGTGAAGTCTGGCGTGGCTAAGACAAGCGCTAGGCACATTGCCTCTTTAAGATGTTCAAAAGCCTTAGTTGCTTCAGGAGTCCATGAAAACGCATCTTTCTTCAATAATGTTGTTAGAGGTGCTGCTATTCTCCCATAATTCTTAACAAACTTGTGATAATACCCTGTTAACCCGAGAAATACTCGGAACTGCTTTATGGTTGTGGGGACTTTCCATTCCTTAATGGCTTTAATTTTGTTAGGGTCTAATTTAACACCCTCGTGAGATACAATATGACCCAGATATTCCACCTCTTGTACTCCAAAGAAACATTTGGATGTTTTTGCATATAATTGTTTCTCCTGCAATAGTTTGAGCACCATGTCAACATGTTGAACATGATCCTTCCAAGACCTGTTGTAGATTAGTATATCATCAAAAAATACTAGCATAAATTTTCTAAGGAAGGGTTTGAAAATGGAATTCATCAACCCTTGAAATGTAGAAGGTGCATTGGTAAGGCCAAAAGGCATGACCAAAAATTCATAATGACCCTCATGAGTTCAAAATGTTGTTTTTGGAATATCTTGAGTCTTCATTCTAATTTGATGATATCCTGAACGAAGATCCAACTTGGTAAAATAAATTTCTCCATGTAATTCATCCAATAATTCATCAATCACAAGAATGGGAAATTTATCTTTAATGGTGAGCTTATTGAGCTCCCTATAATCCGGACACATTCACCATGATCCATCCTTCTTATGTACCAATACTACGGGAGCAGAGAAAGAACTTTGACTAGGTTGAATTATACCCGCCTCTAACATTTCTGCAATCATACGTTCAATTTCGCTCTTTTGGAAGTAAGGATATCTATAAGGCCTGATGTTTGGAGGAACACTTCCTGGAATCAAATGAATAGCATGATCGTGATCACGAATAGGTGGGAGTCCTTTGGGAGTTTCAAACACCTTGGAATGATTGTCCAAGACTTGTTGGAGATCTGCAAAAATAGATGATTTTGATGTCGGAACTTCTAGTGAGCATAATTGTGCAATTACGCCTCGTTATTCTTTCTTTAGAAGCTTTGTCATGACATTGGAGCTTATTATCCTTCCTGGCTTCCCTTCAATACCCCGTAATTCGACTTCCTTTCCTTCTGAAAAAAATTTCAAGAAAAGTTCTTGAAAATTAAAAGCTACCGTCCCCAAAGATTGTAACCATTGTACTCCTAGTACAACATCAACACCTCCCATAGGAATCGAAAGCATTGGACTAGTCAATACATATTCCCCCATGGTTAGCTTGATATTATGGCATTTTCCAGAGCAATTTATAGTTCCTCCATTTGCAACCATCACTTGACATTCTGGTGCTGGGTATAGGAAACAATTTAATTCCTTGGCTACCTTACAATGAATAAAATTATGGGTGCTACCTGAATCAATCAATACTATTACCTTTTTCTTCTTGATCTGTCCTGCTATCTTGAGAGTTTGAGGAGTGGTAATTCCTGCCAGTGCATTACATGATATGGTCGGATTCATTTCTTCCTCTTCCATGGCTGGTTCCTGGTGTGTATCTTCTTCTTGTTCATTTTCTTCTTCTTCTTCACAATCTATGTAAAATAATTTCTTTTCGGCACACTTATGACCTTTGGTGTATTTTCTATCACAATTGTAGCAAAGCCCTTTTGCTCTTTTTTCTTCCAATTGTTGTGGTGTCAACCTTGTAGGTTGTGGAAATCTAGGCGTAGCAACACTTCCTTCTTTATAGAATTGAGTGGTAGGCTTCCTTGTCGCCATAATTTAACATTCAACTTTTCTTGCCAACCTGAATGCCTTCTCCAATGAATCAGGTTCCAAAACACGAACTTCATGTTGGATGTTATCCTTTAGAGTACCTAAGAAGAGATCAATCCTGTGTTCCTCTGGAATATTGGTTACCCTTATATTCAATTTTTGGAAGTCCTCAATGTGCTGCCCCACTAAACCCTTTTGTTTGAGATTTATCAATTGGCTAAAGAAGGCGTTGCTCTTTGTATCCTCATAATGTGCTATCATTTCCTCAGTAAAAATTGACCAAGTGACAATTTTTTTACGGGAGCAAAGCCATTGATACCATACAAATGTATTTTGTTCTAAATGTAAAGTTGCAATGCGTACCTTTTGTGTGTTTTGCACGTTATGGAGATCAAAAAATTGCTCCATCTGTAGTATCCATGTTACAGGATCCTTTCCATCAAACTTCCTCATATCCATTTTTGGAATATGGTGGTTCTTCCCACCAACATTAGAGTTTATTAAATCACGATTAACATTTATTTTGTTCTCATCATGAGGTTCTTCTACTATCTTTTCACCATTAGGAAACATTTCTTGTATCAACTTTGTCAAACCTTCCATGTCTACTTTTAGAACATTCTTCATGTTTTCCATTTTCTCATCGATCTTAGCTTCCATGTCATCCATCTTAGATTCCATGCCAGCCTCCATGCCATCAATCTTAGATTCCATGCCATATATCTTAGATTCCATGCCTTTCTTCAAAACTTCCATGTCATTTTTTGCTGCTCTTTGCGAGAGCGAAATTTGTTGCACTTGCTCTTGTAATTTTGATATGTCATGTTGCCATTATTCGTCTTCATGAGTCATAGTAGAGCTTTCCAAAGGCTTAATGGGTGTTGAATTATTTTTAGGGGCCATTTTATAATCCAATACTGATATCTATTCTACAATATGCCCTTGCAATCAATTCAACTTGATTCTTCAAACAAGACTTATGCAATTCGGAAAAAAAAAATACACACCTTTTACTTGCTTTTGAGGAGCTCGATATTGAAATTGTATAATCTCTGTGATTGCGGCTCTTCAATATCTGAAATTCAGCATTGAAGTAGCCCTCTAAATTCTCTTTTGAATTCCATAGGTCTGACTTGATTTGGATTCTCCAAGACAAAGTTATGTCCAATCTCCCACAATGACCTAATTATGGATTGGTTTATTATAGCGAACTTGTACGACTTGCCACGTGTCACTGTTTCATCCTTCTCCTCTAAAATTGATAGCCAAGAAACTAAACTCTGTGTACTTGCGACCAATTTTTGTGGAACTCCAATCCAATGCTCAGAGAGAGAGTTATTGAAATTTTCCCACGATCACCTTTTTGAGATGAAATTCGGGAGCCTGAAAAAGCACTACCTTCCACAGATCATATCTCCAAAAATATTGCAAACCAAGATCTGAAATTCTTTGACGATTTTCCTTGGGATTTTATATTCACACCATAAAAATTTTATATTCTGAACCTCAGTAGAAAAAAATTTATAGCGCAAATTCCACAATGACCTGTTTGGGAGCCTGAAAAAATACCTAACTTCCACAGATCATATCTCTGAAAATATTGCGAACCAAGCTCTGAAATTTTTAGAAAATATTCCTCAGGATTTTGGCTTCACACTCTAAAAATTTCAGCTTCTGAAAATTTGTAGAACAAAATTTATAGCGAAACTTCCACGATGACCTGTTTGGAGTAGCGAAACCCTAGAATCCAAAGCTCTGATACCAAATGTTGGGAAACCAGCTCCAAAAAGAGAAGAAAAGAGATATCAACGCCTTAGAAATAAGGCACTTCGAGGGGGAAACCTCCAATACATTACATGAATGAAAAATTCTTGGATGATACAATTTACAAAACCTCCTTTCTATATATAGGAGTCCATGGGGACATAATGTAATCCTAGTGGGCCACAATGTAATCCTAGCCGACCTAACAATAATAACAATAAGGGGTTTAAAATAACAATAATAAGGGACTATACTAGTGATATAGGGACGTAACAAATATATAGGGTTAATATCATCATCACTATCCATCGAAACCGAATGGTTACAAAATCTGTGATTGTGGTTGGCTCATTTATAATTATTACCCATTTACAGTAGAGCACAGAAACACTAAATATGGCCCGAGCAGAGCCTTTACAATAGGCAATGGATTTGCATCTGCTTCATCAATAACCAATAGCTCCACTTGAGAAAACTTTTCATAATCTTGGGGCTGGATATATTGTAGAGCAAACAATTGTAGTTATCATTCGTGCTCCAATATATTAATATACTTTTTACATTGAACTGAAGAAAGGGAAACAAACAAATGCTAGCCATCATACAATGCTTTGACATAAGAGTTTTGAGTGACATACTTGAAAAAAAGAACTCATCCACTGATATTTATAATCATTTGTGTTATTCAAGTTAAACACAATGTCAAGAATCAAGATTCAATACCCTCTATTATGTTCATCACCCAATACAAGATTTAAATTTTTCCCAAAGAAACGCTTATTAAATTGGCAGCCATTATTTCTCCCTGCTTTAAAAACCCTACATTTAAATGAAAACAAGCATTACATTTCAACTACAAAAATCTATTAGTGTTCAAATATACATGTGTGCATCACTTGTGTAGGGTATTCCTTTTCCACTTTCACATTATCCAAGAATGTGTGCAGTATAGTTCATATTTTTTGTGATTTAGATTATCTTAAAAAAGGAAAGGTAAATTATTTCCCATGGAAAAAGAAGGTTTTCCCTTTTTACTACTGGAAATGGTACAACAAATTTCCATTTCTACCCGAAACTCCAATGAAAGAGGAACCAAATAAAGGCCATGTCCTCAATGGACATCATTTGGCTTTGAAAATGGCCATTGCACCATGTTGTTTCTTATATTACATCACGATAGTTTCTTAGGTCATTTCTTGTTTCTTGAGATGAAAAACAACCAAAGAAATTGTGAAGATCCTTTCAATAAATAAATGACCATTTCTCAATCATATCTCAACTATTTTTTATTTTATTCAGTGGTTGCTTACTTTGAGAGAAATTTGACACTTTTATAAGGAATATAACATAAAAACACAAAATGGGAAGAAATTGATGAGGTAGATGACCTTTAGTTGTTGTCAATTAAGAATTGATAATACACGATGCATGTTCTGTACTACAAACTAGATTCCTTCCTAGAGTTAGGACACAGAGTATTGAATCAAAGTTGTAGTTTCTAACTTCTTGTATTGGTTCATCAATCTTGAAATTCAGACATCGTATGTCTTCATTGCTTCATGTTTGAATAATTTGCATTATATCGTACAATAGGAAATTAGGAATTATGATTATTATTACTTTATGGATCTGTTAAGTTACTTTTAAGTTTCCATGGTTTAGTGTGAAATTATTCTTGTGTGCCCCTAGGCCCATGTGAAGGAATGCCAAGGACTAAGAACCATAGTTTTTAAATGGTATTGTTTCTTATACCCAAAAATCCCTCAACATCACTTCTTATTAGTTCTTAACAATAGTGTTGTAAAGAATTTGAGAATTGATATAGCAAAATATCACACTTCTCAAGATAAAGGCCTAAAGCTAAAGTGTGATACCATGTGTAATTCAATAGCCCCATTGTCACCTCACCAACCTCTTTTCACTTCGGGCTAGCTCTCCTCCAACTCAAGGGGGGTTCTCCCTAGTAGATGTTAGGGATATAATGGCCCAACCAAACCAAGTCAAGAGCCGCCTAACTCTCTATGTTTACTAATATCAATCAAAATATTGAACAATAGGGTCAGATATGCATCCTGAAGATAAAATTGCCGGGGTATTTTTGGGTAATTTCAAAGGGAAAGTCCCCAAAAACATATAATCAAGGAATTACAACGTGATTTCAAACATTAAATATCAACAAAATCGTTTAAAGGATATTAAAAGGAAAAAGGTGATGGAAGATAGAAAGTGCCTTACTTAAATACTCTAAGGATTTTTCAATAGTTTCTCCAAAAGCTTCACTTCAAGGCCCTTCAAGATCATCTCCAACAATGCTATACCATCAGCTTTAACAATGTTGCTCCAAAAATGTCCTCAAGGTCTTCACAACAAGTTTACTAAAAGTTGCTCCAACAATATATTCAATAAGGTCTTCATTGTCAACTCGTCTCTTGTTTGGGTGCCTTAATGTGCAATGACATGTTTCCAGGAATAAATTCAATGCAAGGCATATTTGAAACTCTAACTCTGTCTTCCGGTGTCTTATTAGAAATTATTTCAGTTTTCATTTTGTTTTTTAAATTTATATATTGTTTTCAAGTTTTTACATTTATAATTTTATTACAATGTGGCAGACTGATCAGGGCAGTACAGGAACAACCCCGAGATGGGATGATCGCGGAAAGAGGCCAGCGGAAGAACATGTAAAGTGCCAGCATTGCTCTATCTTCAGGAATTTTAGTTATTTAGATAATTGAAATAATATTAATTTTGTTCAAATATGCAGACACCTAGCCATGGTACGCCTGATGATTCCCTCTTTGAGGAAGAGCTTTCTTCATCCCTATCTCTAGTGCTCTTGTTGCGAAAAAAGGCACGAGATGCAAGGTCGGAATTTAATATTTTGATAGACGCGCCTCAAACACCTGAAACAAAAGAGAGGATAAAAGAACTTATGACCCAGCTAGAAACATATCAGGTAATAATAAAAAGTCAAAAAGATATTTTTTTTGTTCTGCATGAGATGAATTGTGATAGTTTGATTTTTAATTTTTACATTGACTAAACTAACAAAAAGTTCTTTTGTATGTAGCGTTTTATGGCACTTGCTGAATCCGGTGTTGGTGGTAGTGGAACATAAGGGCAAGATATTGCCCAACAACCCTCTCATACACCTTCTACTCCTTTAGGTGCCAGCCAAGAAACACACCCTGCCCAAGCAGACACCCAGCCAACCGCTGAACGTGTTGGCAATGATGAGGCTGATATGGCCAACTACATTATTGCGTTTCTTGGAGCTACACGTGTCAGCTCCACAGGGACCATTAATGGCACATTGTTGGTGAACGATGAAGGTGTCCCTATAAAGCATGTACAACTCCCACGTAAATTTTAATATTTTAACTATTTCATGTACTTTATCTAAAACATATTTATCACGATTTTTATTTTTAAATTAATGATAATATCTTCTTCTTTTTTTTCTGTGTAGGAAACAATGAGTTCTACAGGTATCTGGAGAGCCATGAGTTGGTAATTTTTGGCCCAACCATACGCACAGGGTGGAATTCCCAGAGTTCCAACCTGAAAAAAGAACTTCTAGATTATCTAGAAACCCTTTTTGGGGTCGGCATATTTGACAGAACAGCGGTGGCTTGAGTTGCCGGCAAATATTTGAAATATACCAAGGACACCTATAGGACGCAATTTCAATTTAACCCTAGATATGAGCGTCCTCTCACAGTTCTAGAGAGTGAGTGGAGAGCACTCATCCATGACGGAAAAGAGAAAAGGGCAAAGAAAGAAGGAAAAATACCAACTGGACCCGCAAGGTATTACAACTTTAATTCAATAGCTTTAATTTTCTCATGTCTAAAATAAAAGTGTGCCACGTCATATCTGAATTTAATCTTTTGATGCTAGGTTTCCTGACACCTCAAAGGCAACCAAAGCTAGGATTGAAAAAAGGGCCATCACAAGCTAGGCCAGGGCGGCTACTTGAAATTGGCCGCAAGAATTGTAATTAAGTAGCTAAACATCTTATAATTAATTGTATCGCCTTCCAACATTTTTGTAATCCTATCAAATATGATTAAAAATACACAATCATATTTAATGTAGGGTGATGACTTCGGAACAGAAACTACAGAGGAAGATAAAAATATCGCTTTCCATTTCGGCTATCAAGCCGTAGTTGAACGTCGCAGAAGCTTGGGGCAGGTCCCAAGATCCAGAATGCTTGATAAGGTAAAACATTAACCTTTCAATATGTTTGTTTTCGTCCATAAATTTAATGTCTAACAACTTTTTTTAAATCAGGGGAGCAGCACTACCGACGAGGCAAATAACCCAGTTTTAGAGCCAGATGTAGATGATCCTCACGTGCAACCTGATCATTGTAGCGGGGACCAGGCTGACAATGCTACTATCAGTGAGGGCCGTGACGGTAATTAATTTCCACTTATAATTTTTTCTAATTATACCTTGATGGTTGTCCTTATAATGTTTTTTGTTTAAATGATAGAGAATGTTTCCCTTGAGGATCTTACCACTAGAGAGGAAGACAGGGCAACAGTCCCAACGGCGACAACTGGTGCACCAGGTAAATAATCTCATTGCAATTTTTTTTATTAATATTACCAAACTAGTTCAATGATATTTAAAAACTGACAATTAAAATTTAATATTATATATTTTTGTAGGTGATGCCCCGTCACTGGATGAGACCAGACATCGTGACTACGCAACTAGGTCAGCAGTGCGGGTCGAAAGGCACGAAACAGGAGCAGAGCATGATGATATTGATGATGTAATTAGGAGCTTTAGAAATAGGAAGAAGAAAAAGAAAATTCGATAATGTAAAATATTGTATTATTATAAGACAAGCGTTACCATACTTGGAACGTTTTTTGCGTTATATAAAAAACTCATTTATCATACTATTTTTATGTCAAGCATTAATTGCAATGTTTCCTTGCGTACTTTTTGTTGAATTGTTTTTTTATTAGTTATTGAATATTTTTTTTTATGCTCATGAAAGTAAAAAATAAAATATAGATTGGGTATTGGGGAATTGAGAGTGATGTGAGGGGGGGGAGGGGCCATAAGAGCTTCCACCTTCATGTGGTTGGCCCTGTTTAGTAGAGAATAATTTATTGGAGCGATTTAATCTTGGAGCAAACCTCCCTCGATCCAGCGTAGCAACAAAAAAGTCATTGTTGACTTAGTTGCTACTCTTTTAGATCGTGGGAGGCTTGTTCCAAGTTCATGCGACTCCAATAAATTGTTCTTGAAACGAAGAGGAGCTTATTCAGGTATGTTTTGACATTTTCAACATATGTTCTAACATTATCATAAGAATGCATCTTAGCGTAAAAAATACTACATTAATTACTTTTATTTATTGTATAGATAATGATGGATTTTGATTGACTTGGAAGTGCAGGTACAAATCCTCTTGCATCATGAGCAATACAACTTGTCAACCAGGGTCATGTCCAGGATATTTTTGCTTGTGCGCTTGACCAAGTTCGTAATGTCACATTTTGTAAGTTCCTTTACAGTTCATAATTCAATATTAAGCTTGTTCATGAGTATTATCTAGGTTTTTTGTATGTGTTTTTTCATCTATTTGATTGTAAGCAACTCTGCATGTTTCCTGTTGTTCACTATGATTTCTCCATTTACCACTCCCAAGATGAATCCGACTTTATTGTTACATAGGTTACTTTATTGTTACTATGATTTCTCCATTTACGATTTCATAGGTTACATCATGTAAAGTTGTCAATCTCAGGTTGGTGATGAGCTTTAGTTCTCCAGATTTAGGGTTTTTCTGATATTTTCTCCCTCATGTCATTCCTGCATCACCTCATTGTTTAGCATGCCAATTCTTCCCAACTATCTTTATATGTCTGTAATTTTGGAATTTGATTTAAAACACTAGTACCCAACTTTGAGTTCAACTGGTGTTCGTGTAAGGCTGTCTGGGCTTTGGGAAATATTGCTGGAGACTCTGCAACATTTAGGGATCTTGACCTTAGTCATGGAGCTCTGAGGCAGGTGCTTTCCCAGTTGAATGATACTGCCAAAATTTCAATGATAAGAAATGCTACATGGGCTCTGTCAAATTTTTGTCATGACGTAAACCCCAACCACTATTCGAACAAGTAAGAAGAATACATTTTCTACCTCTTCTTCTTAGTTCACAGATACTGTGGATTTCTTTTATATATCTTGGTGCTTGGTAGATTTGGACGTAATATGGACCTAGGTGCTTGTTCATTACAATGACTCTATCATCAGGTTTTAGAAAATGCTCAGAAATTTGGGTTTCACAAGGGGATTACCCTTACTTGCAATTATCGATTATCAATCACATTCAAAAAAAGTCTTTCGTAGCATTGTTGAGCTCTTTGTAGGTTAATTTCCGAGGAAATTTCACAATATCTGAACTAAATTTGTCTGTCCTTTTCAATACTCTGTGCTTGTAACAAAACTAGACAAACAATCTAGTGGCCAATGCAACAACAACAACACCTCATGTTGCAATGCCTGCAATTCACCCTCTTTGCACACATGGATGACTATGGCACCCTCTTTTTTGAATAGGTACTGGAGCTGAAGGTACTGGTTTCAATTAGGATCGTGGAATTCAACATCCAAAATAGTATCAAATTCCACTGCAATAGTATTCCCCGGCGAAGGCAACAGTTCATTGAGACCTATTGTACTCATCACCCCCAAATAGCCTCCAGGGCTACCCAGAGTGTGATCATCTTTGTTGCTGAGTATATTTTTATTTTTTCAGTGAGAGTTTAGGGTTTCTGTAACATAGCTTCAGAAATCCGATTCAGTGCCTGCTTAAATATCGTCACATAATACTCATGTTTGGATTGATGAGCATGCTCTGAATGGTTGGTTGATTCATAAGAACCACCCACATGGTCATCTTGAGATATTTCAGAAGTTTTCTCGGGTTTCCTTTTTCACCGTTTCTAGTGGGTGGGATGGTGTGGGGTGATCCATCAATACTGGTGCTCTTGTAGTAGGGAATTTTTTTTTGGGGATATAAAGGAGCATTTGATGTAGATATCCCATTGGATGCATTCATAGATGGGCATGAGAGGTCAAGAATTTAAATTAAAAATATGCAACCTCTAGCATGGCAACCTGAAGGCCGCGAGAGACATTGGTTAAAGATTGTTTTGTGTTGGCCTTAATATAGTCGTGATTTCTTTCTATTATCTTAATGCAAATATATAGTCCGGTCTCATTAAAATGAGGATTGTGGTTGTATTTCTCTTTGGTTGTTTCTCTCTTAATGCTCCAGAAGTTGCCAAAAGTTGTGATAGTTGTTTAGTTTGCTTGTTACAACTTAAAAGTGGTTTTTAGCAATGGGAGTCATGTTTTTAATGTTCATACTAATATGAATATCTTGTAATTCTATATTCAAGATAAGAGAAGATGGCCTCTGCTTTGGGCAGTATGACAATAATTGCCACATCTACCTCATTGGGTAACAATGGAAAGGGGAATACGTTGGGTGCAATGTTTGATAATTATGGTAGACAATTGTCTTCTCTTTCAGTTTTTTCACCCATTTCCTTTAATCTCTCAAGCAGAAGAGGGACTCTAATATTACGTGATAGAGAGAAGGTAGTCAATACAAGAGCTATGGAAAAGGAGTTGTACTTCAACAAGGATGGCTCAGTAACAAAAAAATTGCAGGTCAGAGAAAAAATTAAGTTTAAAGGAAGGTCACCTGCACGTGAAACTTCACTGCAGTGGATCTTTCCTTGTCCACTTATATTCGATTTTAATGTGTTATTTTAATTTTTCATGGAGGGTTGTTTTGGCATATGGTTTGGAATTCAATTGCACACTTACTGAAAGCATTGTCAATTTGTCTTGTAGGCAGTGTGAACAAACTTGCTGATCTTGTTGGAGTCACCCTTGGGGTGAAGGGAAAAATTTTGTCTTGGAGAGCAAGCATGGTTCTCCGAAAATAGTTAATGATGGTGTGACAGTAGCTAAGGAGGTAATTTGTATATGTGTGCTATGGTTTTCTTTTTAATGTTGTATTAGTTCCCCCTCTTAAATGTCTTAGATTTGGTAGGCATAATTTGAAAACTCAAAGGTGAAAGGAAACATATTTGTTACCCAGTGGTCTACTTGGCCTATGGACTAGCCACATTAGAGTAATGCATAAATATTTTCACAAAAATAAAAGGAAAGGGTTATGGATGAGTCAAATTTTATTGTTATTGACAGTGTAATGAAATGTATCTCAATGCTATGGTTTTGGCCTTTTTATTGGTTGAATTAGAGGACCCAGTTGAAAATATTGGGGCCAATTTGGTAAGGCAAGCTGCGGCAAAGACAAATGATTTAGCTGGGGATGGAACCACAACATCTGTTGTTCTTGCACATGTTGGAATATTGAAAAATTCCAAAACAATGAATGGAGAATAAATCTCCCTTCCTCTAACATAGAGAAAATAAAAATTTCTTTGACAGGAGACAGAGTTTCAATACTTTGAAAACAAACTTCTATTCCCTTCAATAAATAAAAAAAAAACTATTACACTTCTTCCTCACTGAGAGGGATTACAAAATTATGACTGCTACAAAACGCAGTGCATAAAACCAACTCACTGTCTGTTCAAAACAAACATACTCTATCTCTAAAACACTCTGCTGTGTTTTTCACTTTCACACTGCTGTGCATACACACTTAAAAAGTTACACTCAGTCTTTCACTTTTTACACACTGCTGTGTAATAAAAAATTTACATACTGTCTATAAAAAAAACTACCAAGCTTTTTTGTCCTTTTTATTTTTATATGCCATAACATATAAAACATATTATAATAAACCCTCTTTTTAAAAAAATAAAATTAAAACTAAATTCTATGGCCCACCTTTCATTTTGCATATGATATATATATAACATATGTTTAAAACAGATGTATATATTAAAGCATACATAAAATTAAATTATCAAAACATTAAAGAATCCTTTCCGTCGGACTTCAAAAGTTTGAATAGATTGAATTTCAAACAAAATTTGCATTCCAAAATGGGATGTTGATGTCTGCCTAATTTGTAACGCGAATTCTCAATAAAATGTGCCTTATAAAAAATTCGGGTCCGGTTTTCAAGTTTTTAGATTCCCTTCAATTTCATGCGATCCAATATTAATGCTCCACGTGTCCTCATTTTGAATTTACAAAACTAGAGGGTAAATTTCTGTTTGTTTAATTTCTGGTTGGTGAGTTGCGTTAATGATGGTTGTTGTGTTTAAATACAATCATGTATAGAAATATGGTTGCGGCCATCTACAAAAAAAACTTGCAGAAATTTTAAACGCTGAATTAAATTTCTAGATGGCGTGCAAGAAACCTCCAAAAAAAAATGTTGTTGCTGCATCCGTCCTTCTGCTGCAATAGTTGAAGTTAAAATTCAACAACACAGGGTTTAATAAGTGAGGGTGTAAAGGTAACTTTTTGTCGATAGTACTGGATTAAAATCATCTATTCATTTTTGTAGGGTCTTATGGTGTTTGGTTTTTTAGTTTTGGGTTGGGCTTATTGAGTCTAAGATAGTTTTTGAATGAAAAAATTGCTATCAGGTATTAAAAAATTTTGGTTCTTTTGTCAAAATTTATGAGCTTGTTAGGAAATACAAAACTGACAATGGTTGTATCTTAAATTTGTGGAAAATAATTTGAAATGAAACCTTTTTTTTTAGGTTGTTGCAGTAGGTGCAAACCCCGTTCAAATTACTAGGGTCATTGACAAGACAATAAAGGCCCTTGTTTCGGAACTCAAAATTTTGTCAAAGGAGGTAAACGCTTGCCTTTTGAGTAGGCTGGTTTTCCTTTTTGCTGATGGTTTGGTGTATCTAATTGAATTAGTTTCCTAAGGTATTTTTGGTTGCAAACTCCTTTTCATTTTTCATACAATATTGGCCTTGTGGAATACATTTGATTGTGTGGTCTTGTTAGATCTACAACATTTGTAGTTTTTTAGTCTTATGGCCGAGGTGCACTTTTATTATGGAAATAGTTGATGCAATATTATCATTTAATCCTTACTGCAGGGTAGCATGTTGAGAAGTTTCTTGTGAAACATCTGGTATTCAAAATGACACTTGATCCTATACAGCATCATGCACTTGCCTTCAAAATTCATATTCAAAGTGTGCCAGACAATTCTTGCAAAATTTTAAATATTTATGTTGTTTTAAACCATTATATTTTTCATGTATTGGATGCTGAAAATGAGAAAAAGACTTTGGTATGAAACCAACTAGTGAATAATTTCCAGCAAAACAACCACTTCCAAGACATGATTTATAAGTAGAACATATGTACTTATGAAGCATAGAAAGATATCCTTGATGCATTGTCAATGTTTGGCTAGGGTTATTTTTGGACAAAATAACTCCTTATTCCTAGAATAGTGATCTTCAATACAAGTAAATGCCAGAGAAGAGAGATCATCGTGTGACATAAACCTATTAAAAAAAGTGAACAAGGGATGATTATTAATTATGGCATACTAAGTTGTCAGTGATTTTGACTATTTGTCTTTACCATGTAAAAATGTTAAATTCCAAACTTACATCATCATCGTTTGGCATCATGAGCTTGACTACTTGTCCACCATGCTCATAATTTCATTGTTGTATTCATATCTATAAACAACATTTCAAATAATAATAATAAAAGTTCTATAAGAAAAATCCAGACCTCCTTGCTGCTGCTCCTTGTGAGACAAAGTCAAAATTGCATTACACAATCTGACACATAAGAATCTCCTATATCCCAGTGGTATGTATCCAAATTCTTATAATAGTGTCTTCAAGACTTATGTTGACATTTCCAATGAGATATTTAAGCAATGAAAGATGGAGCCTTCTTCATTGTTGTATATGTAATAGTCTTTTATTAATATAAAGAATGATGGTTTTGTCTTTCTGAAAATGAAATGTAAAAATAATTTATTGTGGTCAATTGAAAAGTTTTTTTTTAAAGCTTTTCATTATGGAAGGGCGACATAGATATATGCCCTTCTAATTGAAATTCGGACCTGCCCTTCAAATTTGATCATTGTGTGGGACCTTAACAAACAATAAAACTATTCCGCTGCGCGTTATATAAAACATATAACAAAACCTTTGTCAAAACTTCAAACGAACCCTTTAGCCATGGGTATTTCATCACGAATTGATCATTTTACCATGTACCTTATTCTAGAGGAATATTCTTCCACTTGATTAGGTACTTCATAATGGTTATATGTCAAAGAGATATAGAATGTTTATCTATAACTTTTTGTGGTTCAAGAATCAACTTTCATTCTTCATCTAATTTTGGAAGTTCTATTTACATTGGCATATTTTTCCCAAAACCTTTTTTAGGCAAGATACATGAAAAACCTTATGAATGCAAGAAGAAGTAAAATATAACTTCTATACCACTTGTGCAATCCTATGAATAATTATTTAAGGCCATAACATTTTTGAGCTAATTCTTTATTCTTCTTTTTCTTGAATGAAGATTGCTTATAATGCTATAATCTAAAAATTACCCAATTACCCTCCTCAAATTATCTTTCACTTCAATGTTGTTCCCCTTGTTGTTTTATCATGTTTCATGTCATTTGAAGGTTTTCCATAATAATTTTCAAAGTTTCCTTAGTATTTTCCATATGTGACTCTATTTCCCATACTTTGGACTTATCTTGCAAAAAGTATGAGATACTAGGAGTTGGATATCCATAAAGGGCCTTAAATGGGGAAATTTTAGTAGATGTGTGATAGGTAGTATCATATTACCATTCTTTCTTGACGAACCAACTTCATCCATTAAGATTGCTTTTCTAAAGAGTAACATTGTAGATAACCTTAAAAACATTTGTTAACTATTTTTGTTTGACCATTTGATTGTGTTTGATATGTAGAACTCATGGCAGTGTTATGAATATTTTATTAATTATTAGTTAGATATAGTTATATTAGGTTTTATTAACTGAAAGGGCATGATCAAAGATCATGCCTCTTTGCCAAGGGACACCTTGAGGCTATATTTAAAGCCTAGGCGATCCCTCATTGTAATCATCTCTTATCTTCATCATTAATAATATATATTTATCAAGTTTACCAGAGTTTTTACACTCCATTGGTATCGGAGCCATCGCTCTTCGGGATCTGTGTGATCACCCAGGAATTACAGAATTCCAGAATTGCAATTTCAGAATTGCAGATTTTTTCAAGGCTTGTGGACAGTATTAGTTTTAAAAGGAAATTTGTAGCCATCTCCTCTCTTCCCTCATATCCGACCTGTCCCTCACTCCCGCTCTGCGTTTACCCAATCCCCTCACATAATTTTTTTTTTTATAGAACATTCAACGCATTACACCCTCCCCCTCACATATCTCACTACACAGTCGCTTACAATTGAGTGTCAGTTACAGTTTTGCCTTTCGTTTTAACACTGCAATAGAGCCACTGCCCCAGGTTGTCGACACTGCCACCGTCTCTGTCTGCGCTACCCTCCGCATCCACACCTTTTTCATTCCGCTGCCCCATGTCCAAACAGCCGCCATCTATACTCAACGACGTCACTACACGTCCACGTGGAAGATTCAAATCAAAATCGATTTATTTAACTCATAAGAAAATAGTGTGACATAGGCACATTATCAACGGAACTTTAGCTGCTCTGTCACCGCCGCTAACACGTCCGCTAACACGTCCGCTAACACGTCCGCCAACATTTCGACCGTCCGGCTCTAAATCGTATGATAAATAATTGAAAAAAAGTTATATAACATAAAATACAACAAGGTTATATACGAGAAGAAAAAATTATACCAAAAAATCGATTAAAAAAAAAAAATAACATTCACCTCCGGTCGTTCAGCCACCTACTCAGCCGCTTTTGTAGCCTGTCTCTCAACCACTGACAGTCATAACAACAGACTCGGTTCTCAGATTGTCGTGTTGCAAGTGTTTTCAACACCATCTGCCACAATTCCAACCAACACCGATAACTTACCACTAGACTGAGCACTCGTGTTAACCACCGTCTGTGCAAAATTGTCCCGATCTTGGTCTGCTACCACACTCTCCGCAAACTGTGCAAATCTTGGTCGACTACCACGCTCTCCGCAATCATCCCACGCCATTGCTTTACATTAACTTATCACTCTTCTACCTGTGGCTTCCGCCTTCCGATTCAGGCCCTCGGCCCTTCCAACACATTACACACCCGTTACAGTCACGTTAAACATAACTTCCGACACCCCTTCCGCCTGTCCCACCCTTCCGCCGTTTTCTGCACACTCCACCTAACAAAACAAATTATAATTCGTGTCCGCAATAAAAAAATCATGAAACATGTTATCACGGAACGGTGTGTTCTTTGAATGGAACGGTGCTGTGCCACTCATTGGTAGAAGGGTCTCGTTTTGTTTTTAAGCGGACGGATATATTTTATGTGACGGGTTCTTTGATATTCATATATATATGATTATAACTTAATTTTTATATAAACTTTAATTCAAAATTAAATTTATATAAAAATTAGTTATAAAAAATAAAAATAATTATTATTGTTATTTAATAATTATATAATTTATTTATATATTATATAATTTTCAAATAAATAATTATATAAATATAATAATTATATAATTTAGTTAAAAAAAATAATTAATATTATTAATTTAATTAATTAATTAATTTAAAAAAAAATTTAATTAATTAAATATTAATTAATTAATTTTAAAGAAAAAAGAAGAGAAACTGGCAGAAAAATATTTCCCACCTCATACATGTTCAATATGTCTTTAGCAATGATGACGGTTGATCAGATAAAAAGGCAAATATGGCTAAAACAAATGGAGACTAAGGACACTGAGAACAAAATATTGCAGAAATTTAATGCCATCATCGACAAGTTATATCTAATGCAAAAATCAATAGTTCCAAACATGGAACAAAATCAACAAAACAATTCCGCAAATTCAGGGAACTCAGAAGAGCATCAGGAAAAAATTGATTCCCCACATCACCATGAAGATACAGATGTTTATCAACAACAAAATGTTCCATCCCCAGACTTGAACGAAACATGTGAAGCAACAGACACATCCGAAGCCACTGATATAACGGCAGAAGCTGTTGAGGCCTTCGGTGATGAAGCAGATATGGTTGTTAAGAATGAAGTGTTTGATGATGAGAAGAAGTTGCATCGAACGATAATTGTTGGTAACTTACCTCTAAATCTAAAATGGAATCACAAAAAATCGCCAGAAGAACAAGGAATAGTTGGGAAACATGAAAAAGTATTCCAAGATCTACCCATAAAAGTTCCTTCCGATAGGAAAATCAGACATCCAATAGAAGTCAAGATAGTATCCAACTCTGTCGATATCAGATCTTTTCACTCTCCACGTTCCCAACAGATGGAGCTCGAGAAGATGCTTAACGATCTTTTTAAAATATGGGAAGCAAGAGCTCATCGCTTGAGAAAACCAGACATTCGTCAACATTGTCCATCATTACGTATGCTTTGAGGACAAAGCATCTTAAGAGAGGGGCAATGTTATGAATATTTTATTAATTATTAGTTAGATATAGTTATATTAGGTTTTATTAACTGTAAGGGCATGATCAAAGATCATGCCTCTTCGCCAAGGGACACCTTGAGGCTATATTTAAAGCCTAGGCGATCCCTCATTGTAATCATCTCTTATCTTCATCATTAATAATATATATTTATCAAGTTTACCAGAGTTTTTACACTCCAGGCAACTAGTGTTTCTCCACTCATATTAAATAATTATTTCTAAAATTTTCTTGTTACTATTACTTTAGGAAAACCATGAAGACTATGAATTTCTTTCACGGACACTTCTGCCACTTGGCTTGTTGTTTATGTACTTTGAGCTCTACAAATTTTTTTTGCAAAATTTGCCTATATAAATGACCACAAAAATGTAATACTTACCTTTATATTTCAGTAACCCTGTAATAAAGTCTATTGATATATCTTCTAGTCTTTGAATATGTATGTGGAATGGTTGAAGTAACCCTAGATATTTTACTATCTCTCTTTTATTTATTATGCAAACTTGACCTTCTCTTACAAAATTTTGAATATATTTCTTCATTCCTTCCAAAAATATATTTTTTGATCCTTTGAGATGTTTTAAGGAACCCTGCATCCTACCATCAGAGAGACATGGGACTCCCTTAATATTTTTTTATTCAAATATGCTTGTGTGCATAAAAATATTCTACATTTGCACCAAAGTATATCTCTTTTTCACTCCCAATGCTCCATAGAGTTCATCCCATCCTTTATAAATTTTAGTTTTTGTTTAGTACTATTGTCATTTTTCCATTATGGAAAGCTTCTTCTAGCCACCTAGGAATAGAAAATGTAATTGGATATAAATTTGAGGCCTCTTCTATTTTAGAAAGAGCATCATGTGCTAAATTTTCCTTACCCTTTTTGCAGAATATCTCAAAATTAAAACTTTGCATTTTTTCTCCTCATTTTTGTTAATCTTCTAATGAAAATCATAGCTTCAAAAAATACTTTATGCTATCATGGTATATCTTGACATTAAAGTACCTCCCAATGATATACTATCCCCATTTTTTATTGCATGTAATATTGCTTCCATTTATTTTTCATACGTAGATTTCACCAAATATTTTCTTTGAATTCCTTGCTTTTAAAAGCCAATGATATCCCTTATTGTATTAATGTTACGTAAATTCCTTGTCCTAGTGCCTCACACTCTACTATGAATGTTTTACCAAAAGTAGGTGCAACCGATGTTGGTGTAGAAGACATGGCATCCATTAAAAGAGAGAATTCCAAAGTAGCCTCATCATTCCATATAAATGATATTTTCTTCAAGAGATATGTGAGCGGACTTGAAATGCATGCATAATTCTTAACAAATGATCAATAATATCATGTAAGTCTAAAAAATCTTCTAAGAACCTTGATTTTCTTAGGAATAGGTCATTTTGTAATAGCTTGCATCTTTTGAGGCTCCAACTTCACTCCTTCCTTTAAAACAATATAAACCAAATACTCGAATTCTTATTTCCCAAAAGCACATTTGGATATTTTTACATAAAAATGATTGTTCTCAATAATTTATATAACTTTTCCACATGTTTAGTGTGTTATTCCCATGATTTATTATAAATATGTGTATTATCAAAGAAAACCAACACAAATTTTATAAGATGGGATCAAACAAAATTGTTCTTAAGTCGAGCCCGTCGGACTTCAAACAGTGATAAACCATAATTCAAACCAAATTCGCGTTCCAAAATAGCCTGCTGACGTCGGCCAATTTTGTGACGCGAAAACCAAATGAATTCCGCCCTAATCTTTTTCGGGTCCGAAGTTGGGCTAGCGTACGGAGGGAGAGTTGTGACGCGAATTTCTTATCAAATTCGCCCTAATATTTTTCGGGTCCGGATTTCCACTGCGCGAGCGGCCCAAACAAAGATCCGCTCCAATCAATTTCTGCCATGTGTCCTCAATCAAATGTTGCCCTGTTCCCGGATGCGGGTGCATTCGATGGCGTTTAAGGCAATGGGACATGGATGTGGCGATTTCATATCAATCGCATTAAGTTTTAACGATGTTCAATTAAGTTCCAAGGTTTTCACATCAAATTGCATTAAGTTTTAACACTGTTCAAGATCGGACCTCCACTCCTATTAGCGATTCCGCATGCTCCAATATGATCCGGCCTTCGGCTCTCATTAATGAGAGATTAATTATGATGGGCATTCTTCGATTGCATTGCATTCGGGTCGATAAAATGGCATTTCACTATGGTTTTTTAGATGAGCCGGTTGTTGGGTTACACTACCTGCTCACTATGATAAGAAGGAGAAGTGGCCTGCTGAACTGCTGCTTAAACCTTGGTGCATATCTGCATTTCTCTCAGTCTGGTCTATGTCTGTCTTCCTCGGTTTCATGGAATCCTGCTTCTCTGTCTCGTCTTGTGCTCACTGCTGAGACTTCATCCATGCCTCACCTGCGTCAAAGGATGCGTTGCCACAGGGGGAGCACTAGAGGTCAACCCCTACGTGCTCCCTCGAGCCCCTCAACTGAGTCGTCTTCCTAGTCCATTGATTATTACGCAGGACGCTATCCAAACACCAGAATTGGGCAGGGTCAGGTTCTAGGATCTGGCCACCATATGGGCTCCCCTGCTCCTCATTTCCCCACCGCTTCACCTTCTCCCACGATGCACACTGTGCCTTTTTCCTTTAATTTCTCTCTGGACTGCCCACGAATGATAACTTCAATCACCGTGGTTTTCCATGAGGAGGCCCAAATGGAGGAACAATGCACCCGTCCGGCGGGTCTGAGCTCAGAAAAATCTATCCAGCATTCGGGCCTTTAGGAGGGGAGCGGTGCTGCGAATGTGGAGATAGCACCTGGTGATCCTGGAACTTTCGAAGGATGGTGCCGAATCGTCGAGGAACCATCGGAGGAGTAGTTTGGTTAATTTGGTTTTCTTGCTTCGTAGGCCCACTTAATTGGGCATGTTTTAGATTATATTACTGTGCTGGACCTCTGTAATATTTTTGAATTCTGTAAACGTTCAAGACTGGTTTCCCCGTATGAGGGAAGTCTTCTTTTTTGATTTTTTGATGACAAATTTGCCATAAGTCTGGGCAATGTTTTTGACTAAAGTCATGCTGTAATTTTATTCCCACTGTTAATAGATTAACTTTACTTAGAAAAAAAAAATGTTGCCCTGTTTCTATTTTAAACCTCTTTTTTGAAATACAGAGCCATGTTTATATGATTGTTTATAGTCGAAGTGCTGCGGGGTGGTTTATTGTATTTAATATTTCACGGTCAAATTATGTTCATAACAATTGGAAAAAAAATGTTGCCCTGTTTCTATTTTAAGCCTGTTTTTTGAAATACAGAGCCATGTTTATATGATTGTTTATAGTGGAAGCGCTGCGGGGTGGTTTATTATATTAATATTTCACAGTCGAATTATGTTCATAACAATTGGAAAAAAAAAAATGTTGCCCTGTTTCTATTTTAAACCTGTTTTTTGAAATACAGAGCCATGTTTATATGGTCTACGTATTATACTCTTTCTCTGTATATCTACATGAACCTTTTTGCTATGAACAGGGTGGATGCTGTAGTGGGCTACTAATGGAAACAAGTGAGCCTGAACCTTACATCTCGGATGCAACAGATGGTTACCAATTTTGGAATCAAGCGAGCCTGATCTTACAAGCGAGCCTGGGTTTCTGCAGATGGTTTTTATTTCTGGGAACAAGCGAGCCAGAACATACAATCGACCGTTGGTTTATACATATTTTTTCTTTATCATGGATGATTTTTGTGTGAGGCGTATATCAACAGTACATGTCTCTGCACATTTCCTGTATCCACTTTATGATACTATTTTATGTGTTGACACGTTATCACTCTGCCTTCAAAACTAGCGATGCTGGTCTATGTTGCTGGTTTATTGATATGGTCTGATGGTATTTTTATATTTTGGACATATCACACTCCTCACATGATTAACATTTTTCTCTGTTCAAGGATTTTGGGTACTTTAATTTGTATTTGGAACAATGGACGTCGGTACTCTATCTGTTGCTTTACTATTCTACATACTACTATTTCACTTTCTTATAGATGCCTCGGGCATATTTGGATGCTTTCTCAGTTTGTCGATAATCTCCATGTGGACCGTTACTGGGTTTTATATCATGTCCCTGTATGTGACATGGGGTATTTTTCTATCATTGTCTGGGGTGGGACTTCCACTTTTCTGGATGGATATTTGGGTTCCAATCTTAGGATGTGAAAATGTAATGACTTCATGGACTGTTTTACTTCATACAATATATTCAAAACATCATTTTTTCTCTTGTGAAAAAAAAAATGATTAATGTTTATCACTCTGCCTTCAAAACTAGCGATGCTGGTCTATGTTGCTGGTTTATTGATATGGTCTGATGGTCTTTTTATATTTTGGATATATCACACTCCTCACATGATTAGCGTTTTTCTCTGTTCAAGGATTTTGGGTACTTTAATTTGTATTTGGAACAATGGACGTCGGTACTCTATCTATTGATTTACTATTCTACATACTGCTATTTCACTTTCTTATAGATGCCTCGGGCATATTTGGATGCTTTCTCAGATTGTCGATAATCTCCATGTGGACTGTTACTGGGTTTTATATCAGGTCCCTGTATGTGACATGGAGTATTTTTCTATCATTGTCTGGGGTGGGACTTCCATTTTTCTGGATGGATATTTGGGTTCCAATCTTTAGATGTGAAAATGTAATGACTTCATGGACTTTTTTACTTCATATAATATATTCAAAACAACGTTTTTTCTCTTGTGAAAAAAGAGTGATTGTTTATCACTCTACCTTCAAAACTAGCGATGCTGGTCTATGTTGCTGGTTTATTGATATGGTCTGATGGTCTTTTTATATTTTGGACATATCACACTCCTCACATGATTAGCATTTTTCTCTATTCAAGGATTTTGGGTACTTTAATTTGTATTTGGAACAATGGACATTGATACTTTATCTGTTGCTTTACTATTCTACATACTGCTATTTCACTTTCTTATAGATGCCTCAGGCATATTTGGATGCTTTCTCAGATTATCGATAATCTCCATGTGGACCATTACTAGGTTTTATATCATGTTCTTGTATGTGACATGGGGTATTTTTCTATCATTTTCTGGGGTGGGACTTCCACTTTTCTGGATGGATATTTGGGTTCCAATCTTCAGATGTGAAAATGTATTGACTTCATGGACTGTTTTTCTTCATATAATATATTCAAAGCAGCGTTTTTTCTCTTGTGGAAAAAAAATGATTGTTTATAGTCGAAGCGCTGCAGGGTGGTTTATTATATTAATATTTCACGGTCGAATTATGTTCATAACAATTGGAAAAAAAAATGTTGCCCTGTTTCTATTTTAAACTTGTTTTTGGAAATACAGAGCCATGTTTATATGATTGTTTATAGTCGAAGCGCTGCGGGGTGGTTTATTATATTAATATTTCACGGTCATTGGAATGCCCATAATTCATAAGAAATATTGGAGATTTACTGTCCTGTTTTAAAGTTTCATTTTTTTTTTTAAATTGAACTCGCCGTTGGTATACTGACGCTTTGTAAGTGTCGGTCTTCCGACGTCTTGAACGATTTCCATCGGTCTTGTGACGTCGGTCGATATTGCGACAGTTCTTCCTAGGGTCGGTATTGCGATGCTTTTGGAATGCATCGGTATTGCGACGCCTATGAGACATGTCAGTCTTGCGACACTTTCGCAATGCGTCAGTCTTGTGACACTTTTGTATGGTGTCAGAATTGCGAGAACTTAAACACGTCGGAAGAGCGATAGTATAAAAGCGTCGGAAGAGCGACGTTCAAAACGTCGGACCACATTTCGTCGGGATTGCGACAGTTTACAAACGTCGGAAGAGCGACGTTAAAAACGTTGGACCACATTTCGTCAGAATTGCGACAGTTTACAAACATTGGAAGCGCGACGGTTTGGGAAACGTCAGAAGAGCGACGCTTTTTTGGAAGCGACGGAAAAAGTGTCGGTAGTGCGACACTTTGTCAGTGCGTCGGAATTGCGACATTATGGCAAACCACGTTTTGCATGTCCTTGAATTGTCGCTCTTGCGATGACTATGTGTCAGAATAGCGACAAAGTGGCCATTGGAAATTGCGCCAAATTTTCTAGTGAGACAATATCAATCCATTGGGCTATGGAGTCAAAAAAGGATTTAATTACACAACAAGTTTCAAGAGTGGTCCATGGGGCAAGTCATCTATATCAAAGGATCTCTTTAGGTTGATTTTTGATATGAAACATTAAAAGTGTTGTGAAAGAAGCAAAACTAATAACCATTTAAGAATCTATTAACTTCACTAAACAAGAAAATCCTTTCAAAGTAATTTGAAGCAAGCCAAAGGACAGGGAAAACCATAGACTTCTTTGGGAAAACTTTTACTAAAGAACACTTTTCAGACAACAATCCAGAAATCTAACAGATTACCTTCAGAAAGTAGAAAATATTCAAGATAAAAAAGAGAATAGCCTAAGATCAGGTAAGAACTTTGAACCTATCCTGCTTTTGGCATACTCTCAAGGATCTTCTCAAAGCAACTATTGGAGATAAACTAGAGGACAGGGCTAACCATAGACTTCTCTAGTTCAAATTTACTTAGCAGATTTTTCAAGAACTTTCAAAGATAGTATCTCAAGTTGTACTCAGGAAACATGGGCTCACCAACACTTCACTGGTTATACTCTATTGAATCACCATTGAAACACAATTTAGAAGAAAACATAAAGATAAATCTTATCAGTGAGTTTTAGGGTACCTTTTACAGTAAATCCTAATCTAAATTTGTTGTTCTTTATCAGAGCAAGTGGAAAGTATGAAAAACATGAGAAAAATAAAAATTACAGTAAGAAAAAAATCACCATTGACATAGACTAGGATCCCATAAATAAGCTTGTATATTTGATGTTAAAACTAGTTACAATCTCCAAGTCCAGTAGGTCTTTACAGCTTCAAACTTCTCTTCTCAGCCTATCTTTCTTCAATTACTAATAGAGCTTTAGCAGCCTCAGTAACTATTTACATTCACTAAGTATTCAACCAACCACAATACTAGGCTCCTCATATGATATATATAGGTAAATTGAGGAGGTGGAGTGAAAGGAAGGTCTTACTATTCAATTAATATAGAGTAAATGCTTCTCGACATTTGGGAGGCCTAATGGAGAAGATATCTAATGTCTTAACTCTGTTAATTGATTTTTACATTAAGTTTCATCAACTTTAGTCACTTTTGTTGACTTTTGTGGCTTTTGGTTGCTGGCAATTACTTTTTGAGCTGTCTTTGGAAAATATCTTTGACTGTGCATTGAGTTTGTATTCTTTTGAGGAAAATAAACTGGTAGGTGGTATTTCTGAGGATTAATTTCCTCACTAATGTTGCATTTGGAGGATTTCCTTACTGATCTATCTGCTTTGTGGCTTTAAACACTAATTAGGCCTCCGATTTGGCTTTAGGCCTCCTTTAATCATCTTTATTCTTCAAACTGTGTATTTAAGCTTTAATCTTTGGATTAAGCCTTTAAATTTCTGGTTATATGCTTTAATATTTTATCTTCTGTCTTCACTGTTCTTTCTTCTGTTTTCTTTTTCAGTGTACAGGTGGATTTAGCGCGCTGGAGGGTTTGATTGAGTAGCCAACGCCCATGACGCATCGATCAATTTGGATTTTAACCCATTTTGTTCCCTTTCTGAAATCTTCGGCCATAGAGGATCGTCACCCTCGACCATGTCCCTTTACTGGATGGTGGGATGACTTTAATATCTTCAACACCATTAAACCTGCACAGAACAACAAACTTGTCATAAAAACCTGCGTTTACTTGGTTAAACTGCTTCACAGAGGCTGAGGGTGGTGAAGGAGCTGTGCAGAGGAAGAGAAATGCGTGGAGGGAGTGTTTGATGGAGAAATTCGAGAACCAGGGTTTCAAATGTGAGTTTGGCACGAAATGGGAGGAAAGCGGTTTTGGGAATACCACTAATGGTATTCGCACAAGGGATGGGAAGTTAGTGGTTTTAACTCGAATGAACGCGATACGGGTCCCTGGGCGACACATGTCCAATAAAAATGACCATTTTCGCGTTGAAAATCACGCAATCAATTATTTTGTAGAAACAAGCGCGAAATTGAATGTTAACGGTCCGATCTAGGGGGACTGGATCCACGGCTGTAAGTGAGCACGACAAATGGAGAGATGTGCGATGATGGGGTGGCCAGACCTGATGATTGCATCAGTTGTTTTGTCATGGAGCGAGCTTCTTTGTTTGGTGGGGTGGAATTATGGGAAATAACGGTGGCTATTGGATCAAAGGCGATCAACGACGGAGTTCTCTCCAAGGAATAAAAAGGTGAGGGAATGGTCAAGAGGAAAGATAAGGGGTGGGAGCATTATAGCCATTAGATCTGTATGATAAACGTTCAGGATGAGCTGTGAAGGTTGAATCAGTGTAAAGGAAAAATGGAGGTGGACTGGGGAGATAGGCCAAGAGTCAGTGATAACCGTTAGATGAAGATGATCAATGGCTAGGATCATTCTAAGTAGAGAAATGGCACGGGGGAAAATGGAATAATAAGTGAAGGGAGCTAAGGGAAAGAGGAGGAATGGTCATGTGGGGGAGAAAAAGGATTGAGGTTTAAGAGATAGGGGTGAAATCTTGAGCGGAGGGTCTTGATGGGAATTGTCGGATCAGGGAAATGGACGGCTGAGATCAACTGCTGGGGGACTTGGGGGTACGAAGGAAAAATATTGGGGTGTGCCTCCAAAGTAAATCTGAGTCGTAGATCTGAGATCTTCCACAGTCAGAAGAGTCAACTGTGGGGGCACTGGGGAGTATGGGCCACTTTGGTCAGGTGCCCCCACAGTGAACCTACGCTGTTGATTTGAGTTAATCAGACGGTTGGGATGAAATCAAAGATTGGCCATCGGCGGAAAAAAGGTGAGGGAAAAGGAATTGGGAATCACCGAAGTGCGATGGCAATGGGGGCTTATGACTAGGTCACAGGACTGGGTCATATGGCAGAAACAAGGCGAGGGTTTAAGCCAAGAGGGCTTAAGGACTTATTTCTTTAATAGGCGGAAAATAGGCTAAAAAGAGGGTTTTTAAAGCCATTTTTGAGGTCCGGTAGGATGAAAAGGGTGTTTTTAAACCAATTAAAAGGGGATTTCATGGTTTAAAAAGGGTTTTTAATGGAATGGAGGGTAAATGAGGGAGAAAATGGGATTCTTTGGGGAATAAGATGGATGTTTAGGATAAGTAGTAATGAATGGAAAATGGGTGGAATGGAGGGATTTTGGGAGGAAATTGTGAAGGGGGAAATGATGGAGAAAAGGTCTGAGAATAGTATATTTTGTAACAACAGGACTACTTAGTGGATTTTTGAATGAAGATTATCAGAGGAAAGGATCTTTGGCAAAGGTACATAGCAAGGCTTCAAGAACTCACAATTTTTCTTAAAACTTGTTTCTTGAGGACTAAAAGACTTGTTTTATCCATCATCAGTTATGAAATTTTTTTATTGATGGCTAACAGGTCTAAAGAAGAATATTTTTTGTGTAAAGAACTTATCAAAATCCTAATACTTAAATCACAAAAGTAAATGTATTTGTCTTAATAGGGACTAGGAATGGGCTCCCTTGGACCGTAATTTCATTATGATTGTCTGTCCAGGAGTAACTTCGAATGAATTGTTGTTTTTTCATTAAAATAGAACATAGGTATACATAGATAGGGAGACTATTTGGTCTCATCTCCCAATTCTCTTCTTCTTCCAATTCTTTTTATTTTTCTATTTATAATATTTACATGGATTTACCTAATCCTAAAGATTAGGTGTCAACATTATCCTCCTTAATCTGAAGGTATGTTGGTAAGTCCAAGCATCATTCTAAATATTTCAAAATTTTTCCTTCCATGCGTTTCATGAAGATGTCTACAATCTACTCATTTATGGAAAAATGTCGTAGGTGGATTGCTTTAGCCCCATATTGATGTTGATTCATATGGTATTTTGTATTGATGTGCTTTTTTCGATCATGGAAATTTGGGTTCTTGGCCAAATTTATTGAAGAAGTGTTGTCAATCAAAAGAGGAGTTGAATGCACTTGTTTCTACTTCTAGTCTTCCAGAATTTTCCTTAGCCATACAATTTCCTTCGTTTCTTCTACTGTTGCCACCTATTCTGTCTTAGTTATGGAATATGATGCAACTAATTTTTTTCATGACCTCTAGGAGACAACATCTGATCCAAGACTCATAACATAACCTAAAGTAGAAACTCCATTTTTTTATCTCCATCTGATCCAGGTGGATATTGGTGGCCACCCACCTATTCCATTTGGACCCCCACCATCGGTTCTTTTACTTTTTTAGTTTCATCACAACTTACTATTTTTAGCAGTTTTTTGGGTCCTGAACTTCTGGGGCCATTTTGAGGCCCTAAATGACATTTTTTGGGAAACCCAGGAGAAACATCGGTCGTAGATCTTTCTAACGAGGTATTGAGTGCATCAAACAGAGATTGTATACAAAATTTACATCTCTAGGAAGATTGATGTACCAATTTACCCAAATGGGGCCCATAGTTTTGGCGCTTCATCTCCTAGCGTTAGGTTTTTGGATGTTTAGGGTTTTCCATTGTTTCTCAACAATAAATAGGCCTTCGAGCCTCATTATACCATAGTTGAGAGGCTTGTAGCCACCATATCTCTTCCCAAAGATAAGCTACCAACACCCTAGCTAGTTTATTTCCATTATGTCTGTAAGCATATTTATGTTATTTGATATTAATGAAATAAATTTTTATTTCCGATGAATCTCTGTGTTTATGTGTAGTTTTGTATATTATTGCATTCATGCATCAATCTGGATCAGTGGTATCAGAGCAGTCTTCTCTTTCTCTATTTTCCTTTGCATATCCCTAATGCAGTTAAGGTATAAGGAGTTAGGGCTTGATTTGGTTGAACCCTTGCAATATTAGCCTCACAAACCCCGATGACCTCCCATGGCAGAAGAAAAGAGAGATGAGGGAGCAGGAAATCCTATCAAAATATTGCTCTAGGAGGGCCTTGAGAAACATAGGAATACGATGATGGATAAATTTTCCCAGATCCTTCAACGACTGCCCACTGGCTGCGCATCTACATCCAGCAGCCACTCTCGAGGCGCCTATCCTTTCAAGGTACATGTCAACTTTGACATTCCTGTATTTAAAGGCCAGATAGATGTAGACGTTGTAGATAGATGGTTGAATTTGCTGGAAGGGTATTTCGCGGTCCATGATTTCTCTGACCGAGAAAATATTATTTTTTCACTCTTCAAAGCCGCCCCCCATGTCAAATATTGGTGGGAAACCTACTGTGAGAAAAAGGACGACAGGGAACCCTCTCTTTTCTCGGTCGCACCCACATGGAATTCATTCTAAGATGACATTAAGTAACAATATTACCCTGTGGGGAGCTATGAGGACATGCACATCCAATGGACCACACTGCTACAACAAAGGGATCAAGATGTGCATGAACTGACGAATCTGTTCCATACCCTGCACACAAAGTTGGGTATTAAATATTCAGAGAGACAATTGGTGTTAAAGTATTGTAGTTGTTTGCACAGATAAATTCAGGATAAAATGGAGTTCCTTTACATTACCTTAATTAGCACGGCATATCTCTATGCCGCTAAGATCGAGCATAAATTTAAGTAGAAGAAGCGAGACTTTGGAACTGTGAATCCGAAGCCAGGGAAAGCAGCCCCCGAACCACATAACAAGGGGAAAATCCAAATCAGGGTGACTCAGAACAACACCAAAAATAAAAATAAGGACATGGGGAAGTGCTGTGAATTTCATAGTAGCCCCCCTCACAGCACAAATGAGTGTTGGGCCAAACAGTACTCGTTGGTGGCCGATCTCAAGGCACCCAAATCAGATGCATGTCCTGATCCTGAGTCAGAACCAGACAAGGGCAATGACAAAGGGAGGTGGATAATTGATGCAGATCCCAGTGGCATTCTTTCCACAACCAAGCTCCATAGGGAGGATCCCGGGGATCTAGAGGAGGGGGAGTGCCTCTTCCATTTGCATATGTGGGTGAATGGTTTTCCACTGCAATTCCTTGTCGATAGCGGAAGCCAAAAGAACCTCATTTCAGCAGAGGTCATGAAGTGGCTCGGCCTACCAACCATAGAACACCAATAGTCGATTACCATTGGGTGGCTTCACGAAGAAATAGATCATCGCGTCCACCAATAGTGCCTCCTTCTGTACAGCATCAAGCCATTCACAGATGAGGTACTGTGTGATGTTTCTCCTCTTGATGTGTCTATTGTATTATTGAGCCAACCATAATTTTGAAAGAGACATGTTATGTATGAGTCTAGGCCTCCTTTTTTTGTTATTAATTTGGGAAATAAATTGTACAGGATACTGGATTTAGTATCACCTCCTTCCATCTCTTTGACTACTGCAAAACAAAGCAGTAAGCTTGTTTCCCAAACCAGGAAGTTAATTTGCATTACAATTCGCCCACAAGGCAAGAAGAAGATCATAACCACAACCTTAAAACAAGGCTCCCTACATGGGAGTAGCAGATGGACAAAGTCGTGGAGGAATACGAGGACATTTTCTCCTCACCTACAAAGGTCCCTATACATTGTCAAGTCAAGTACTCCATTGATATGACCCCAGGTGCACCACCGCCTGATGTTGCCAAACCTCATGAGACCACATAGACAGAATCTACACATGTACTATCTAAGGCTGATAAAGCAAACAAATTTATTGAATTCATCTAGCACGTCCGCCAGTAGGTCCATGACCTCTTCGACAAGTCCAATACCAAGTTCAGCAGAATTTTCCTCATCTCATGGAGGAACTCAATGCAATGGGAACCATTGCTTCATAAGGGGGGAGAAATGACCCAGGTGGATATTGGTGGCCACCCATATATTCCATTTGGACCCCCACTACCAGTTCTTTCATCTTTTCAGTTTCATCATAACTTACTATTTTTAGCAGTTTTTTGGATCTTGAACTTTCGGGGCCGTTTTGAGGCCCTAAACGACATTTTTGGGAAAAATGAGAGTAGCATGGGTAGTGATTTGTTCTTTCTCACTCAAGATTTGTAGTCCTCAGGTAGATATTTCTAACGAGGTATTGAGTGTGGCAAATAGAGATCATATGCCAAAGTTACGTCTCTGAGAAGATTGATGTACCAAATTTACCCAAACGGGGCCCACAGTTTTGGCGCTTCATCTTCTAGGGTTAGGTTTTTCGATGTTTAGGGGTTTTCATTGTTTCTCAACAATAAATAGGCCTTCAAGCCTCATTTTAACATAGTTTAGAGGCTTTTAGGTGCCACATATCTTCTCATAGATAAGCTACCCGCGCCCTAGATATTTTATTTCCATTACATCTGTAAGCATATTTTTTTTATTTGATATTAATGAAATAAAGTTTTATTTCTGATGCATATCTGTGTTTATGTATATTATTGCATTCCTACATAATCTGGATCACCAACAAAATCTGAATTAGAGTATTCAATCAAGATGAAGTCACCCACCTATGTATACTTGAGTCCAAATTATTGAGTTCCCTTCAAACTTTAGAACCCTTTTTATCGCAGAACAATGACCCTCACAAGGCTTTTGCATAAACCCAGAGAGGATTCCAACAAAAAATGAAATGTCGAGTCTGGTAGTAGTCAGGTAGTTGAGACTTCCTACGAGCTGTTTATACTTTGTTGCATCCTCAAATTATTTTCCTTCAGTGGATGTGAGCTTTAAGTTTTGTTTCATTGGAGTAGTCAAAGGATTGCACTCAGTCATGCCAAACCTATTCAATATATCTCTAATGTACTTCTTCTGAGAGAGGAATATAAACTTTGGATGTTGGGTTACTTCAATACCTAGATAGTAGTGAACATAGCCCAAATATGTCATTTCAAAACCTTTCTTTAGTTCTTTCTTTATGGATGCAATGTAGTTCTCATTTTTCCCTATCATCAATAGATCATCTACATACACCACAATATATACAACTATTTTTCCAAATTTCTTGACAAACAAAGTTGCATCATCAAGTTCATAATGCATGAAATTGAGTTTCAAAATATGCTGAGTTAATTTCTCGTACTAGGATCATGGTGCTTGCTTGAGGCCATACAATGATTTTAAAAGCTTGCATACTTTATGTTCCTAAACCTTCACAAAAAATCATTCTTGTTGGGACATAAAAGCATTCTCTTTCATATCTCCATTCAAGAAAGTAGTTTTTACATCCATTTGACGAACTTTTCAACTGTTCTGAACTGCCAAGGCAAAGAGTTTCCGGATGGTAACCCATTTTCCCATGGGGGAAAAGGTCTCCTCATAGTCAACCCCTTCTTTCTATGCAAATTTTTTTTTTCACAAGCCTATATTTTTTCTTTTCAAGTGAGCCATTTTCTTTATACTTGTTCTTGAAGACCCATTTGCAGCCTATTGGTTTGGTTCCCAATGGATGATCAACTAGATTCCAAGTGCAATTCTTTATCAAAACCTCATATTTTTTATGCATCACTTATTTCCATTCATCATGAGAAGCACCTTCTTTGAAGGAATTTGGTTTGAAATCTATAGACAAATTCAATTCACAATCATAAGAAACATCCATATCAATAGGTGAATCAAGATTGTTTACATCACCTCCATTTTTTCTTGTTGAGTTTATTGTTTCTATATTTCCAACCTCATTAGGACGAACAATTTCAATTGTCTTTATCAACCATTTTTGGGGACCTTTCTGAGATGGCCTAGGGATTATTTGACTGAGATGGGGTTGAATCAAGGTTTAGTCTCCCAATTCTATCAATCACGTCACTCATAGGGTCATTAATGGTTGGAGATTCATGCTAGGGGAAAAGTAATTTAGAATATGATTCCACATATTAATCTAGTATAGGGATCCCCCCTTCAAGATGTGGAATCTCATTATCAAACTCTTGAAAATACTTTGCATGCCTAAAGTTATCCAAGAAATCAGGTTGTCGCTCAAGAACATTGTTAGTCTTGGAAGATTCAAGAAAGATCACATATCTAGATATTATAAACTTATTCATTTCATCATGGAGACAATATGCTTTCAAGGTATTTGAATACCCCAAGAAGATACATTTGTGACTCGTTGCACCGATTTTGTTTGTCTGTTCCTTAGGTATCAAGGCATAGTGGGTGGAAAAAAAAACCCTGAGATGCCTCACCGATAGATTGTGGCCATACCACATTTCATTGGAAGTCTTGTTTTTTATAGCATTATATGGAAACCTATTCTTTATATATACAACCCATAGAACTGCATCATTCCAAAACACAAGTTTAACATTATTGAAAGAAATCATGGAACATACCATATTTAAGATTGTCTTGTTAATTCTTTCAGCTATTCTGTTCTGTTTGGGATTATAAGGCACACTTGTTTGATTTTTGATTCCATGCTAGAAAAGATAGTTTTAAAATGCATTTGAAGTGTATTATTTTCCATTATCAGTAAAAATAGAGCTAATATGAGATTTTACTTCATTTTATATCCATGCATGAAAGTTCTTAAATTTTTCAAATGCTTTAGATTTGTTCCTCAATAAATAAACCAAACACATTATGGTGTAGTAATTAATAAATGTAATTATATATTTATTATCATTTGTGGAAGGAGCATGCACTGGGCCACAGAAATCAGAATGAATGAGTTCAATTTTTCTATGTGCGTTGGAATGAGAATCACGACAAGGTTGTTTGTTGTGCTTTCCTAAGATACAAGCGTCACATTGCTTAAGTTTCCTAAGAATTGTAGGAAAACTGACGACACCATTTTTCATCAAAAACGAAGGCTATCATATTTCAAGTGTCCAATTCTAGCATCCCATAAAATAATTGATGGAAATTTACCTTCAGCATAGTGATAAATGTATGAAAAGTTATGTGCATGAGTAGAGGTTCCTTGTAGCTTTAGAAGTCTTTCTTTTTTTGTCCTGGGAATGAAAAACGAGTGATCTTATGCTTTTCTAAACTCGACCTTGCCATTAAATATGTGAATTAAGTGCCCTTGCTAGTGGATGTGGACCAAATACAACAAGTTTCCCTCAATTCTAGGAGGTATAGAACATCATGTAGAAGAAATTATGGAAGTACAGGAAATTCGAGCCTGATGGTGCCAAGCCCTGATGGCTTAAGTTTTGACTTGTTTGCGAAGTATAATGATCCATCAACATTATCAATGAATTATTCAAAGAAATCTCTTATGAAATTCATGTGACAATTTTCACCTGAATCAAGCAACCAAGAATATTTACATGAAGAAAGTAAAACATTGAATAAGTCTTCAGTTACTACAATGTTGTAATTTGCCACAACATAATGAGCGGACTTAGGCACTTTATCTTTCCCTTTGTGAGGTGTTTTAGCTTTTCCTTCATTTCTTTCCTGCTCAATTCTTTCCCAAGGAAAATTACATGTGGAATCATCATGTCCATCTATAGTGTATCATATGCAATTAATATCAATCTTTTATCCTTGGAAATGTCATACCTCTGCCTCTAAAATTCTTCCTTCTTCTTCCTCTTCAACCACCTCTTCCTCTTTAGGAATAATGTGCATGATTATTCTCCTTTTGTACAAGGCACATAACTTCTTCAATAGATTGAAGAGTTTTCTTCTTCCCAAAAGCCTTCTCTCTCTCAACAAATTTCTTCTCAAGGGAGTCAAAGGTAATCTCCTTAATTTTTCAACTTGCTTGCAATGACTCAAGGTAATGTGAATAAGTGGGATATAGTTCCTTGACATACGTTATGATGGGAATATATATTTCAACACCAGTGGGTTTTATGTCATTCATAATGGATATTACTTCCAATGCTAAGGCAAGAGGGTTATCAATTTTTAATTCAAGATTTAACAACTTAATCATCAATTGACCAACTTCAAGTTCAATGTGTGAGTCATATAATTCCTTCAACTTATTAAATCCTTCAAAAGAATTTGAAAACCGTGAAATATTTTGACTCACCTCTTCATTTAATAACGCTTCAATCAAGGCATAGGCCTTGTTGTTCTTGTTTTCAAAAATTACAAGCTCCTTGTCTGAAGTGGGATTTTCAAGTGCATTGTCTCCTTCTCCTTCACAAACTTCTTTCCACAACTCATTGAAAATCAAAGTATGTTTTATCTTTCTGGACCACTCATAGTGGTTCTCTTTTATAGTGAGAAATATTCCCACTATGGACATGAGTGAATATATCATATAGTCTAATTTGGCCTCAAATTAATTACAATACTTGTGTCCTTCCAATAAAAATAATTAGATATGTCCTTAAAAAATTATTCAAATAATAATTGATACTCTTAATAGTCCTCCATACACCATGCAATAATATATGGCTTATCAAAAAAAGAGAGGTCATCACACCATATATCTTCATATGCAGTAATGCATATGTACATGAACTACCATATAGATTAAATAATAGAAATGAGCCCAACACTCATTCATGGTCTTCACACAATCATTGCTTAAAGAAAAAAACAACCCATATATACAACCTTTTTAAAAGAACTATTTAGCACATGTTATTAGCCACCAAAAACTTCTGAATCAAAATTTATTCACATACACACTGAATTATGGCCATCACAACATGAACGCACATAGAAAAACAACACCCTTCAAAACAAACACAACCACCAAAAAAACATTCAACGCATATGCAACATACCAATTCAACTCTTCATACCATACAACCTTTTTTTTAAAGAGCTCAATGAAACACAAATTTGAATATAACATGGAGTAACTCATTACTCCATGGAGTGATGCATCCCATGGACTACGACCTTCAATTTAACATGGACTACGACCTTCAATTTAACATGGAGTAATGCATCCCATTCAACCAATCTTTGATAAATGGAGCAATTCAGAGGTTTTCTTTCTACGCACAGCCTTTAAAAAATTAACTTAACACTCAATAGAGAAGATAGCATACCATACAAACTTTCAACACACATGGTTACGTTCTATGTCTCAAGAGGTTCGACCAATGCTCGAGCTTCAAGTGGAGTTATCCAAGAATCCACATTTTGTTTGTATTCCCTTTGATTAATGTACACACAAACATCATTTATTCGTCAACAATATTCCAAGGTCTTCACGTGGGGAATGGACAGGAGAGGAGTATTGAAACCCAGATGTAACCAGTGTACTTTCAACCAAGGCATATGAAGGAGCGTTCATTCAATAATACTGAATATTAAAATAAGTCTGAGCATCATCGGAGATGGCAGACACTGAGTTGATAGAGAATGGTAGGAAAAAATGGGAACAATGGCAGGAAATAAGAGTTACAAGGGAATAAACGCTATTTTTGGGAGTTAACTCTAATACCATGGCAGGCCAGGAGTAACTTTGAATTAATTGTTGTGTTTTCACCAGCCTAGATCCATCTTACTCTGGATCTATCATGCGCCGAGAGGGATCAAATCTCTCGAGATGCAAACCTATTTTTTGAGTGCAAAACTTGAGGAAAGGTTTGCACCTCGAGAGATTTGATCGCTCTCAGCGCATGATAGATCCAGAGTAAGATGGATCTATGCTGGTTGCAGTTGGAGGCATCAACGTCACATTTTTCAAATTATTAAAAATTTTGTATATTTTTGAGATGTACATCATACTTTGAAATTTTGAAGATTAGAAATACAAATTCTAGCAAATGTTAGAACACTATTTTGAATACTGAACCACGTAATAATCGTAGAAGTCAACATCTACACTATTCAATTATTTAAATATTTTTCTGGAACTATTGTACTAAAAATCATACTTTTCTCTCTTGCTCTTCGATATTAATAGGTTGAATTACTAAAACATAAAAATGAATGTACATTGTCAATAATTTTGCCTGCTTATAGTGAAATTAATGCACAATGTTAATCCAATCACTTTAAAATTAATGTACCATCAATGTACATCCAATTACATCAAATCAGAAATCAATGTTTACACTGAAATCAATGCATATAATGCAAACAATGAAATAGGATTAGAAAACAACATCTACAGTGAAATGGATGCATCTAATGCAGGTAATCAAATAGGATTAGAAATAAACATCTACACTGAAATTAATGTATCTAGTGCAAGTAAGCAAATAATATTAGAAACCAACATCACTGAAACCCAGTAAATATCAATTTCAAGCTTGTAAATCAAATAGGATTAGAAATCTGTCCATAAAATGATCACGTTTAGTGCAAGCAATCGGATACGATTAGAAATCATGTACATTGAAATCAATGCATCTAGTGAAGTAGTCAACTATAATTGAAATCAACATCTGCCTACTTTTGAAATTAATGCATCTGGTGCAGAATCAAATAGGATAAAAAATCATCGTCTACACTGAAATCAATGCATTTATTGCGAGAAAACATATAGGATTAGCAATCATCTACTTTGAAATCAATGCATATAGTGCAAGAAATTAAATATAATTATAAATAAACATATACACTAAAATCGATACATCCAGTGCAAGAAATCAAAATGGATTAGAAATATCCATCTACACTTAAATCAATTCATCTAGTGCATGAAATCTTCTTCCCTCTCTCCCCCCTCGAAGTACAACTTTGTTTCCTTCCCTCTATCCACTCTCTCACATCCTCCCTTTCCTTCCTATCTCTCCATTTCTCTCCTACATCTCTATCGCTCTCTCTCTTCACCCTCCAACTCTGTTACTATATCCCTACCTCTCTCCTTCTCTCATCCCTTCTCTTCATATCTCATTCTTTGTCTCTTTATCTCATCCGAAAACATACACTCTCTCTCTCCATCTCTCCCTTGTCACCTAATCTCTCTCTCCACTTATCAATCTCTCTGTATTTATTCTTCCCTGCCTCTCTTCCCCTCTAAATCCATCTCTCTCTCTCTCTCTCTCTCTCTCTCTCTCTCTCTCTCAACATCTACACTAAAATAAATGCATATAGTGCAAGAAATCAAATAGGATTAGAAATCACCATCCACAATGAAATCAATGCATCTATTGAAATAAATCGTCTTCCCTCTCTCCCCCCTCCAACTCCATCTCTCTTTCCCTCCCTCTCTCCACTCTCTCACATCCTCTCTTTCTTCCTTCCCCTTTCTCCCTTTCTCTCCCATGTCTATATCTCTCTCTTTCCCTCTCTCTCCCTCTCTTCACCCTCCAACTCTGTCAATATATCCCTCCCTCTCTCCTTCTCCCCCCATTCCCTCCATCTCTCCTTTTTCTCTTTATCTCACCCCAAAACACACACACGCTCTCTCTATTTCTCCCTTTTCACTCCCTCTCTCTCTCCAATTCTCGCCTCTCTATGTATTTATTCTTCCCTTCAACTCCATCTCTCTATCCCTCCCTCTCCTCCTATTTCCCTCCCTCTCTTCTCCTCTCTCTCTTCCTTCCTCTCTCTCCCTTCCTCTCCTACTTCCCTCTCTCTTCCCCCATCTCTCTCTTTTCCCTTTAATCCTCTCCCCCCACAACTCTCTCTCTCTCTCTCTTCCCTCCAATCCTCTCACTATCTCCATTCCTCTCTCCTCCTCTCCCCCCGCCCCTCCATATTTATGTCTCCCTCTTCCTCGCGTACCCTTTTCTACCTCTCTCACTCCTCTCCCTCTCTCTCTTCATTCCTCCTCTCTCCTCTCCTTGATTTTATTCCCATCTCTCCCTTCTCACTCCCTCTATCTCTCCACCTCTATCACTCTATGTCTTTGTTCTTCCCTTCCATATATATCTAGAGTTAATATATATCATGATAGATTAATGTATATAATAATATAGAAAATTTAATATTGTATTAATCCAAAGTTATTAAATATAATAATATTAATATTAATATTAGATTTAATAATAATAATATTATTATTAATATTTTGATATTAATATTAGGGATAATAATGGTTTTTTTGGCATGATATTAATAATAATTTGGCCCATAATTTTTTACCTATAGGATTCACCTAAATAAAACATATTTTTTGAGTGTTGGTAAATATAAAGATATTTATAGAGTAAATATAAAAAAATAGGTTTTATTTATTTACCATACCTCTTTTATTTACAATGGTATTTGGCCCATTGACTTGGTATATAATTAGATGTTGATTTATAATGATATTTGATATGTTTTTATATGTTTATCATGCCTCTTTATACCTCTTTTATATTGATTTATTTATTTACCATAGCTCTTTTATAAATATGGTATTTAGTCCATGGTATTAATAATAATTTGGCCCATGGTATTTGGCATATAGGCTTCACCTAAATAAAAATTGTTTTTTGACTTATTGTAAATATAAAGAGGTTTATGGAATAAATATAAAAAGAGGCTTTATTTATTTAGTGGAATTAGTCAAATATAATTAGAAATCAACATCTACACTGAGATTAATTTTCAATTTTTTTTTTTTCGGTTGAAATAGTAAATATCCAAACCGCATATTTAAATATTTATTAAATATTAAATAGTAATATCCATGCTCAATACTAAACTTCAGCCTTCATCTCCCAAGTATTTTTGACTGACATTTATCTTTCAAGGCTTTTATAATATAATTTATATTTATAATATGATTGCCTGATGTAATTGCAGTAGATAATTCACGAATATATAATATAATTTCCTGATGTAATTGCAATAGATAATTCACAAATATGCATGGAACTTGAAATGGGACCGTGATAGCTTGACTCATTCCCTCAATCCACGTCATCCATACTAAAAATGAAAAAAATAAGGGTCGACAGCAAAACCTTCGCGTTATCATGTAAGGAAATTAGGAGAATTCAAAGGCGGTTTGGGAAAGATTGTCTCGCAAGCTTTTTTTGTTTGTTAAATGGTTTGTGATTCTTTAAAAATTGTATGGCTATTTTGAGAAAAACCAAGGAAACACTTTATGTACCATTTCCGTTTCTTCGCCATCATGCTGTCATATTTCTGGTTTGTCTAGGGCATGGTTTCAAGCCAAGTTTATTAAATTTTCGCTTGACAAATCTGGTTAGTTGAAATTTCAGAATATTCGTTATTGCCGTATGGAACTTTGAATTATATTCATATTTAATATTGTCTGATTGACATTGTTCTGGCCATGTATCTTCTCTTGTTTTTTTGGTTCTAATGGAAATAGATTCTTCCCATAAAGTTCGTGTTGTTGTATCACTGATTGTACTTGTCCTTTGTTATCTTTGGATCATTTGTTGGACATCAAATCAATTTCTCTTATCTGAATAGTACATGTTTAAAATCCAGAAATTAAACGGTTTAATTTCTCTACGACTAAAAACAGGATCATAAGTAGCGATTTTGACTTGTCTAAGTATTCTGACATTACCTGAGAGAACTCTAGCTCGGGAGCTTCCAGTTCGAACCACGCCGCAGAAATGCTTGAAGCTTGGAATAAAAGCCGTGAACCAAATGCGAATCACCTCTATGTTCGATCAGAGCTGAGTTGTTTTAATTTTTTTTGTTTATTTATATGATTGTTAAAATTTATTCGTTAAGCCAACACTTAATTTTTATTTTTTATTTTTTATTTTAATTTAAAACTTAAGCCGACATTTTGTATGAGGATGTGACCCACCTGACATCGGGGTCATATTGGGATGTAGATGTGCCTCTCGGTGCAATCAACATATATATATAACATGGAGAGGGAGATTATTGGGTTTCATCTCCCAATGTTTCTTCGTTTTCCAATTCCCTTTATTTTTCTATTTATATTATTTACATGGATTCACTTAATCCCAAGTATTAGTTGTCAATAATGATCAATTACGGAATGTTGGGTAATATATAAAATCTCAAAGAAAATTCTTGAAAACTTATGTTAAATTAATGTTTTTTCGCAATGTCACAAAATTCATACCTATACAACATTGTATCCAAAACATTATCTTAGAATTCCTTATAGAATTGGTAAAAAGAGTCAGAATTGGAACACAAAGTAGTTAGAATTTGGATGAGGATTGAATATAGAGTCATGGCACACATAATAGTATTTGTTGCATAAATAAATTGTCAAAATCATGATACTTAAATCATAAAAGTAAATAAGTTCACCCCAATGTGGACTAGGATTGGGCTCTCATCAATTGTAATGTAAAAAAGGAACCACAAATGAAAAACAAGAAACTACATCTAGGAATTAGATTAGTTCATGATAATGTGTCCAATAAACTTGAATAACTAAACATAATTGAAATAGGAAAATGAATGTTCCATTGTTTAAAAAAACTTACAATATGTGAAAGCATAGACTGTTATTGTTTGATTGTTGGCTATATTTTAGATTCACTATTCCTTGAAGGAATTCCTCCATTTCATCTTGAATGGAATCTTTCATCCGGACAATAATCTCTAGTTTGACATGTTCTTTGAATAACTCATCCTTAATCTCCCTATATTCTTCTTACAGTTGCACAACCAAGGTAGAGTACACTTCCTTAACAATGAAAAAAGTAACTAGCCATTTGCTAATTTTCTCTGCAGTAAAATCAATTATATTATTGAAATCTATTGCATTTGACTATTTTAGCTTCTCGAATTCATCCATAAACATTGGTATGCATATTTTTCACTATTGTGAGCAAAGGTGAATTACCTAGATCTAATGGTCTGATATAGAACAATAGGAGACAAAATTATTTTAGTTTCCCTTAGAGAAATTAGAAAATGGGAAAGAAGCCTACCTGGAATCTATAGCAAGCCTTTCTTTCCTCCTTGCTTTTAAACTCCATCTCTAGCTCCAAGTGCTATAATTTGAACCTGCACATAGGACTAAAAGAAGAAAACAAACCACAACATCCACGTAGCATAGTCTAAAATCTCTATTCAATGAGACAGCATGGAATTGAAATACATGACTGCAAATACAACACAAAAAATATATGAAACCAAGATACTTTTTTTATTAACAAATATAAGAGAGAGTTACAACGATAAATAGAATTTGACTTTGTAGATGTCTCCCCAAGTTGGCGTTTCCTTCTTTGCCACAAAGCACACCTCAACATCAACCCTAATGCATGGGTGTGATGAATATTTAGGCTTAAAGAAGCATCATAAGGGAGCTATCAATCTCCAAAGCCCAACCTTGATGTTATGGAAGGCAATAAATATATAAGGTAAGAGTAGTAGATTAGGATTTACCATTCTAGGCATGAGATCTAGATATTATGAGACGATGAGCTCAAGGGATAAGAGATAAGGTCTCCAAGCTAGGAGTAGACAGGGATTTTAGCTCTCTATCTGTGGTAAATAGTTAAAACTACCTTAGAAGCTTTTGGAAGAGGAAACTTCGAAGATATTTTTTATTTTCTTGAATTTCCAAAATCATCGCACCTGCAGAAGGGAGAAACATGTGCTGACCAACATTGTTATTCAGGTATGCAACATGCGTTGAACACAGGTGGCTAGACATGCCATGTGCGTTAGGGCTAAAATCAATGTTTTGAGAAATTTGTCGTAGAAACTCAAACTTTTTGGGGAAGTCATTCTTAGGGATTTCTGAAGGGATTATGAAAAAATATTCAAGGATATTAATTGATCTGGTTTGCATGCTTTTTGGCCTGATGTAACAAAATGGCCTGTAACAAAAGTGTCCGTCAAAATTAATCTACAGTCACATGTGATGCATATATTTTTTAAATCTCGGGCAATAGCTACTACCTTGATACAAGAATCAACTCTTCTACTTTCTATGCTTCCAAATTTGAAAATAATGTTCTCTAATTTTCTGATTCTCTCAAACCATCCAACATTGATCTACTTCATTCTATTAACATCCAAGAGTCCTTGCTTCTCTTTCTTTAAATCAAATAGTAAATGAAGCTTCTGAATCAAATTAAGTTAGTCATTTTTACGAATTCTCCGTCTCCCTCGAGATCACTTTTAACCAACTCGAAAGATGATTCTCTAGACTAAATTCTGCAGATTGGAAGTTTTTTTCCATGCATATTCAATAATTTTCTATTTTCAAATATATTACTGATAATGCATGATTTCGCTGCATTAAAGAGATTTAAAGGTTTATCAAATATATGTGGTGTATCGGGGGTGCAAATTTCCAATGGTAGTGCGCATATTGCTAGTGGAGTCATTAAGAATGGACACATATTTAGAGAATATTATAACTCTTTTATTCTTGCTCTTAGTATTAGATTTTCTACTTCTTGTTGGCTAATAGAATGTGCAAGCATGTCACTAGTATCTTGATGTAATTTCATGAACCCTACCACTCCAACCTTAGACACGTCAACATCCATTTTTTCTCAATCAATAACTCTTTTGTTGTGAACCTTTACTCTTTCAATTTTCAATATTTTACTTCCCCTATCACAATTTCATTTTGCAATGTCATAGGGTGGTCATAAAAAATAGTGAATCTTCGGCAACTTTCTCCATCATTTTCTAATTTTCTACCAAAAAAGTACTAACCTAGTAAGGTGGTATAGTGATGTTAACTTCCACGTCCATATATTCTTCAATTCTCCCTGTTTTGTGCCGAATTTAAGATTTGGTTAATTCAGCATTGTGCGTTCTTTCTTGAGTGAACCTTCGAGGAGTATCTTCATCATCTTTGCCACTTAATAGCCCACCATGAACCAAAATTTTTGTTATAATATATTTTCTCTTTTTTTGACCGGAAGATGAAGTCATACCAATACCAGCTTGTGCAAGATTGAGATCGCTGTGTAGGATTTTTTCCTCTTTTCTTGTATCTTCCTTCTATGCCCATGTTTTCTTCTTCAACGATTTCTTCAATATCTATTAGAAACTCTTGATTTTTTGTTGGTGCACTATGACTTTCCTCACTTTTCTCTCTAAATTTTGGAAACAAGTTCTCGTACCTATAGTATCTAGGTGGGTGCTAAATAGACCTTCTAGATCAAAGGCTTCAATGGATTTAGCTTCACTTAATTCAAAAGTATCTAAAGACTCTGCAAGATAAATATTGTGAGCCACATATTTCACAATGACATTTCTAATAGTAAACAACAAAGAAATAAATTATTTTTCTTTTGCATTCAAATGTAACAACCCAACGATGATATCATATGTAGACTTCAACAACAAAATACCTATCTATAAAATAATTTGGCAACGGAAATGGATTATCTTCAAAACCATAAATTTGAATTACCGTATTACTTTCTCTTTCTTCATACACCAATTTTCAACATGGGAAAACTTGGGCTTGTGTAGATATTCAACAAGGCTCTTGTCCAATTATCATGTAATTGACTTGCTTTACAAAGACATCTTGAATTAAACAAAAAATTAAAGAAGTTGTGTGCTTCCATTTTATGGGATACTAGAATTGCATTAGTTCTTCATTAAAATTGAATTTAGGATTATAGAGTAAGTCATCAAAAAAATGGCTTGACATGATGGTTTTTATCTGTTACACCATGATAAAGAATACATTGGTCCTAGAAAAATTGACTAACTAAAAATATAGTTCATTGGAAATGACATCATCCTAGTTTGATATATAATTTTTTTTTTGTATGAGTGATAAATATTATAGAGAATGAATATTGAGACATTTTTTGTAGTTTCTCGACTCATCAGCTGGAACAAAGCCAACATATGTTCCTAAATTTTTGCGTAAAAAATAAATATATAGGAGAGAAATATTAGAAGGAACCTAAGAATGTGGGCAAATGATTTTTTGAATAATGTTAACCCCATGTGCTTCAGACTTCAGGGAACTGTTTCCTTTAGAAAATTTTAAACACCTATCTGGTTCTGGTAGCTTGAATATTCATCTGAATGCCTTAATATTTATAGGAATTTGCTTTCCTACTAGTATAATCGTTATTTCCCTTGAATCCATTTTTTTGTGCATAAATAAAAAATTTCTTTGAAATCAAATACTTCTGGAACACATGCAGCATTTGCCAATCTGCTAGTCCAAATATTGTTATTTTTTTCTCTTCCATTGAAATTTTAACAAACCACTCATATGCAGTCAAATAGTGAGAGTTATCATTGATACAAGACAGTAATTTAATCATATCATCGAAAATATTTTCTTTCCTTCCTTTACTAGAAATTTCCACTTAGTACTAAAAAATACTTTGTTAATCAGTAACATTCTCATTCCCATTTAACTATACATTTCTCGGTTCCCTTCACAATCACCAACTGTTACTATTTTTCATGCGAAAAAGTTTACAGATGACACTCTCAGTAAATAAAAATTGAAGATACCAAATCCAATATTTATGGTAAGTGTTAGTGTTAGTATGTCAGTGATAAAAAATAACCCTTTCAGTTTATTTCCTAAAAGTCATAGGTCAATTTTGTTTTACTTTTTCAAACAAGTTTTCAGAAAATAATTTTGGTCACTAAAGAGGTCTAGGTCAAGTGTGTTGCTCCCTCATCTCATTCATCGACATCATCATTTTCAAGGTCATCTCCTTCATTATCATTAAAATATTTAGGGTTATGTCATTCCACCTCATCTAGGTCATTGTCTAGGGGTCATCATCTGCCTTTGAAAATGTTCAATTTGTCACCTAAAACAAGGATCTAACCCTTCATCTCACTCATAAACCTCTATAGAGGGAGCTAGCATGCTTAGGGAGTAAATTAAAGACAACTTGTCTTGTTTTAAAAAAGGTTCAAGTGTCAAAAAGTTCAAAAAGGTCAAATCTGTCTTATTGTCTTATTAAAAGGAAAAAAGGTCATTTCAAGGTTTTAAAGGGGAAAAATCTCATTTCAAGCTTATTGAAAGGCAAAAACAAAATCATTTCAACTCATTGTTATCTCTTGATGGGTGGAAGAGCACCTCTCTTTCCTCACTCACACTCCAAAGGTGGTCAAAAGTTCAAATCCAAGGCTTAAAATCACTTCAAAACTCATTTGTTACCCTTCTATCATCTTGTGTTACACTCTTGTAGCTCTTGTTATGCTTTTGGGAGCTTGTTTTACATTTCTAGGCAAGCGTGTTATGCTTTTACAGTCTACTACGCAGCCTTTGTTAAGTTTCTGGTATGCTGGGCAGGTTCTGCTTAGGTGCTGCGCAACCCTTGTTACACTTTCAGCCTCCCTTGTTATGCTTCTGTCAACACTTGCTACGCTTTCAGCCCAAGTGTTACGTTTCTGGAGGAGAGGCAGATTTGGGTTTTAGACCTCGAAAATCTTCAAACCGGCTTGAAGCTTGTCTTCATCACCTTGTGAACCTCTCATAAAATGTAACTGATAAATCTCATACCCTCTTTTGGTCAAATTTTGAGTGTTTAAAACATTTTTATGCTCACTTTTTTTTTCTTCATATTATCATTTATCCATGGTATAAAAAAAAAATCATTTTACAAACCATAACCTACTCCACCTTCCTAAACCCTAACCCTAGTATCTAAACCCTAATTCACACATCTCATATACCTTATCCTCATATTTCCTATCATCCACACCATCCCTCAGATGTCAAATTCACCCAAACCCTATATTGTAGCTATTTCACAGTGAAAAAATTGGAAATGTCCTGTATTTGCTAGATTTCATCACCTTCCCCGCATCCTTTTCCCTTCATTCCACCTATATTTTGGAGCTAATATGCTACCCTATGCATTGAATTTTTTTTATAATTTTTCTCAGCTCCATGACCCTCCATTTCACCTTCTAAACTTACCCCACCTCTACACTAGCTTTTTTCATAGTGTGAAATTGGGAATTCCCTGTGTTTTCATCATTTTGCCACCTTCCTCCCACTCATTTCATTTCATTCCACCCACAACTCAGAGCTAACATACAACCCAATCCACTCAAATTTTTACAGAAATTTTCTTACCTCCATGATCCTTCATCTCCTCCTCTAAACTTACACTTTCCTACACTCTATTTTTCCAGATTTACATACATCTACCCATCCCATCAACATACTAGGGTTTTCATCATTCCAACGACAAACAAGATTTAAAGTGAGAAGAAGAGCTTCAAGGGAGGGCGCTTCCTCAACTTAGAACCCTTCAAAATGCATGAACTCAATACCTCATCGTTGGCCAGAAGATGCTTTGAAAGGGTTGAGTGTTTGAGATTTTGTGAAAATCTCATGGAAGAGGAGTATCATCTTCAATTGACCAACTTATTTTCTGCAAGCTTCAGCATAGGAAAGGTCACTATTGCAGGTATGGAGATAAGCCTATCAACAGACCTAATTTATTTAGCAACATGTATTCCTTGTCATGGAGAGCAGTGGTTCAAAGGCATGGAGTTAGACAATGAAAATTACAAACAATTTCTCAAGCCTCATGCTAGAGAGGAGCCATATTACCTTTTCCCTTTCAGACACCTCAAAAACAAGTATGCTCCTTTGATGATGTTTATAATGAAGTAATTCACATGTGAAGGAATATTATCCAGGTTTTATAGGTATCATACCAGGCTATTGATGCATTTCACTTTTGTCAAAACACTTGATTCTCCATATTACTTGTACAGGAGTTTGATTAAGATGATTGCGAAGGTTCAGAGTAGAAAATAAGATCATCACACTAGTCTTTTTCATCATGGACTGATCAAGCTCATTGTATTGCATCACCTTTCCTCCATCAACATGACTTGGGAAAATTTCTTAGAGAGATTATCAACATCGCCTACCAATAGCCTACCTATCATTGCCTAGTACATCATCAGCACAACCAATGGAGGTTGGCTCTTCTAGCATGCCAACTCAGCTTTCAAATGCTCCTAGGGTTTATGAGTTTACTCATACCTATTAGAAGGGGAAGAGACATTTATTTGCGCCTAAGTCCGCCAAAAGTGTTCTTACACTTGACACCATTATGGAACAAAGAGAGATAGAGGAGCAGCCTCTTTTGCATGAGCATAGTGACTCAGTGCCATTGGAGGTTGAGGTAGCAAAGAAGGTGGAGGTTAGATCAACTGAAGACATCATCAGAGAGAAAGACGATGAAATAACAGAATTGAAGAGGATTTTTACCATTGCTAATTATCAAATCACTTTTCTGCAGCAAGAAAATTTTCAATTGAAAGTGAAGCAGCTCTTACAAAGAAATCCCAATCCAAACCTAGAAGTAGTCAAAGGTAAAGTTCAGGAGGTTATTTATGTTGACAAAATGAAAGACATGGAGGCTAAAACACAAACAATAAGGCCAAAAACAAGAGGCCTCAAAAGGGCATTTGAGATAGAAAGACAGTGATCTCATCCACCTGAAGAGTTGACCTTTGATGAGATTATAGCCATGGAAATTAATGAAGACAAAGAGATTTGGTTGTGAAGGGTAAATGATCATTTGGAAAATATATTGAAGAGGGCTAAGAGGGAAAATAATCTACAAAGACACATGGAAAATCATTATCGCACCAAGAACACAATTTCTCAAATAAGGTTGAAACAACTGAAGAAAAGGCTTAAAGAAGCACAAATGAAGCTTAAATAGAAGGATAGCTTGGACTTGTTGGCTAAAGATTCTTTGGTTGTTTAGCCTATCACTCATAGGTGCTACAGAACCAATTTTGAAAATTTTTGAACAATTTTGTTATTTTTTGTGATTTTTGCACAATTCTGGAAATTCCTTATTGCAGAAGGGTAACAAAATTTTGTTACACTTATTTTGGGGGCATCCAAATGATGATTTATTTAGATGGATTGATTTATTTTGATGATTAAATCATAGATTAGGACCCCCTTGGCAAGACAAGCTATAATGTTTGAGAAAAATCTCAAAAACCACTCATTTTTCATGTTTATGCCACCTCTTTGGAGCCTCTGTTACGCTTTTGGAGTAACCTTGCGAGAATGGATTTTTGGCGGCCTTCCCATGGGTCATTTTGAAAAATTCAAGATGTTATGGAAACTAGACACATTGGTCTAGTTTACAGTTCTTTCAGAAGTGGATTTGGACTCCTAAAGTGCCTCAAAAGTGCTTGCAAAGATATGTTACTCTTCTACAAATTTGAGTTACCCTTCTGTCAGAAATGTTACAAATCAAAATTGGATTCCTTAGGACACTTTTCAAGCTCAGAAAATGTCACGAATTCAAGTTTTTTTTTTCCTATGAGTTTTCATTAGAGTTATTGAGTTGTTTTTTGACTTCTATCATGAGGGAATATGTAATTTAATGTAAGGGACAAACACTCTTAGTTCATAGCTAAAATTCAGGGAATGGTTTCTAAACTCCCTAAAATCTAAGACTGACTCATCTTGTGTATTTATGATCCATTTTGGATGGGATTTTGACCTGATGATATTTCATAGTCCATATTTTCTATAAGTAGACTCTCCTTGGTCTTTTGTTGGGTTGGATAGTCTCATATTGCAGTGGTGCTCTTTTGTAATAAAAAATTTGGAATGAAATCAGAGACAGATTTTCAAAACTTGTGTTGAGATACCTGTAGTATGTGTTGGGCCATTTTTTATTCTTATGTATGTTCATCTATTCATGTTTAATGATATAGCTTATTCTTTCATATATGTTTATCTTGTAATTTTATGAGCATAAATCATGTTTTTTGATGCTATGTTTTAGGCAAGGTTTACATGATATGTATTTTCACTTCTAAATGAATGAATTCACCTCAATTACCATTCATAATATCTCTTACTTCATCATATACTAAATGACCTATTAAAAATTCTTTGAAACTACCTATCCAGCCTCACATATTCTCTACAAACTGACCTTGGAATTCAGACCTAAAAAACCTCATACTCAGTCTACTCGCTAAGTTTTATATCCAGTACTAAAAAAATAAAACAAATCCTATTTACTGAGCTTATATACCTAGCCTAAGATCATTAGATACCTAGTCATTCCTTTGAATGCAAAGTGACAACGAGAGATCCTTCTCTAGTCCTGGTAGGGATAGCTACCTGACCTAAAGCCCAGTTTGTGGTTACCTTTATTCAATCCAATTTTTAGCCTTGGGAATATTTCTTTAATCCTCTGAAAGTTAGAGTTGTGGGTGACAAGATCTATCATTCGAAATAGGTTGAATTCTTAAATCTGAGAAAAATTCCAAAATTCCTATCTTAAGTTGGCTCCTAAAAGACATACTAGGTCAAATCCAGATCCAAACCCCTCACCAATTGTGAATGAACCTAAGAGTGTTTTTAGAAAACATAAAACCAAGTATAGAAGGTTGGAAGAGATATTCCTCCACTTTTCAAATCAAATTACTTGCCTACAATATTTGTTTCAAAAGATTTGTTTTATAGTTCAAAATCTGAAAGATCTTTGTTTAGAACTAGGTCCAAAACCTTTGTTTCATAAATCGCCTTTGATCCTTTTGACTTTGATACCTTTGCACCATTTTCTAAGACTTTCTATTTTGAATTAGATAATGAAGTTTGGTCTAATTTCGACAAACTTAAAGGCTTGGTGGATAAGTTTCAAGAAACTTCAGAAAAAAGCATATTTCCAATATCAACAACAGGATTTTGCTTCACCTGTGATTACACGTTCTCATATTACTACATCATCAACCCTTCCTTTCATTCCATCATTTCCTCTGCAAGTTTTCACTCCATCAACACCTCCACCACCTCCTCCATTAGTCATGGCCAGATTTTCTCTGTTGATCTTACAACTTCAACTCACTCCACTACCTCAAAACTATGGTCAGAGACTTCCCATTTTCAATGGAACATCAGAGGTTACAGCTTATCAACACATTTCCAAAGTGATTGATTTTATAATTCTTGAAGAGATCGACAATGACAATGCTAAGATGTGCATCATTGCATAGAGTTTCTCTGAAGAGGTAAAGAAATGGTTTTGCTCTCTCACAGCTGGTTCAATAGGTACTTCACAACAGTTGATTGAATTTTTTATGGCGAAATGGGAAGAGAAGAAGAATCCATTTCATATTTTAGCTGAGTATAATGCCTTGAAAAGGAATCCCAATGAGTCTATCCAAGACTTTATAACTAGATTCAATAAAATCTATGATTCAATTACTGACAATATTAAGCCTCCTCTAGGCCTTTCTTTACTTCACTATCCTGATGGTATCGATCTTGACATGGCCTATCGACTGAGGGAAATAAATCCATCAAATATTAAAGAAATACAGAGAAACGCAGTGAGCGTGGAAGATAATTTGATCATCAAAAAGTCTAAAATCAAGATGGAGAAAAGAGTCACTATCAAAGAGGAAACATCTACTTTTTCAGAGGGAAAATTAGATACCTTGATAAAGACCATGGATAATATGATGGATAAAATGTCCATCGTTTATTGACAAGCTAAACCCTCCATTAGAAATCCCAATTTCAGCGGTCAAAACTAGCAGCCTCAATACAGGATCAAGCAAAGGGAACAAAGGGGTTAGGATCCACAAATTCAGCAGCAAATTGGCACTCCATTTACACAAAATTACACTGAAGGCCCTGATAAAGATGATGAAGAAGAAATTTTGGGAGATAATCATTTATTTGAGTAAAATCAACAACCTATTTTCCTCACTGAAGAAGATCAAATTTCTGCAGAAATTTGTGCACTGGATGATCATCAGTATGTGTTTTCAAATGATGACATGTTATCAGTGCGTGTGGAAGATTATCAAAGGGGATATCAGAATGCTCTTTCTCAAGTGCAAAGACAATATGTTTTGAGGAATACGAATGTTCCTATAACCTCCAATCAGAAAAAACAGAACACTCAAGTAGATGTTCATCATAAAGAATTTGTTGCTCCAAATCAAAGTAAAGACAACAAACCTATTGTTCCTAATCATGCTAAAGGAAATGAAGCTTCCTCCAGCGGTCGGAGAAAGGATAAAGAAGTCCAAGATAGAGGAAAAAAGAAAGAGTCTTCACAAAAGATCAGCCTGAAAATAAATATGCACCATTAAAAGAGGTAGAAAAACATTCTGATATTTTTAGTCTTGAAAATGAAATTTCCAAATTGAAAGTCTCCATTTCTCTAACTAAAATAGTCAATAATGATCAGTACAAAGGTCAAGTAGATAATTTTATTAGATTTGATCAAATTTACAACATGGTGAATGTGAGTGATGATCACCCTCAGTTTCTTTTTGGTCCTACTATTGATGGTGATCTAGAAGATAGTGAGGTCCTTCCATTTTATCTAAGCCTCGAAATCCATGATTTTATCCTTCATAACGCCATGCTTGATTTCATAGCCTCTCACAACCTCATTCCCAAGGCCATTATGGACAGATTAGGATTGGATATCACAACACCTTATCATGATATTTATTCATTTTATTCAGGGAGGGTGAAATGTCTTGGCCTCATCAAGGACCTAATGGTGTCATTAGAGCAAATCCCAATGAAGAATGTCCCCCTGGATATTGTTGTGGCTGATATCCTTCCCAAATATGGAATGTTTCTCTCTGGGTCATGGGGACTGAAGCTTAGAGGTACCTTACAACTTGAATTTCCATATGCTACCATTCCCGTCTTTGGGAAACTTAGGAAACTATACTGGGAAAGTAAAATGAAGTACATGATCAATAGTCGAGAGAAGCCAAATAACCATCACATACATGATGTTCATATAGGTTTAGAGTCCTTTATCTTGTTTAATGATGAATATTCAGCATCTTCTGAAGTTTTGAAATTTTGTTTTAGAATTGGCAAATGTAGAAATTTATGGAAAAGTGCCAAGTGGTTTGGAACCAAGCACATTACCTCAAAAATGTGATGAAACAGTAAAAAAAATAGAAATTTTTGGTATAACAGAACTCTCTCAAGAAGCAACTAAAGTTCAAGCATCCGATTTGCAGCTTCCTAATGAAGAAAGTAGTTTGTGGACCATGGACTTTGATGGAGCTTTGGGCAAAGAAGGGGCTGGCAATGGATTTTGGATTCATAGCCTTGTAAATCATTCATTAAACATTTCTGCCAATCGTCGAATGTCCTCCTACAAGCTGGATTTCGAATTTTAAAACAATGAACCTGAGTATGAGGCTTTAATAGCCGGTCTGAAAATTTTCAAGAAGCTAGGTGTGCAGAAGAATTTTGTGTATGGTGACTCTGAGCTAGTAATAAATCAATTCAAAGGGGAATACTAGGCCAAGCATCCAAGGATGCAATATTACCGAAATGCAGTGCTAGATATCCTCAATACATTCATTGAGTATACTTTTTCATTGATCCCAAGAGACAACAATTTTATTGTTGATTCTCTTGCTACTTTGGCTAGCATGTTCAAAATTCCCTTGTATCCTAATAAGAAGTATGAGATAAACGTAAAACACTGCCTTATTGTCCCAGATAATGTTCAGTATTAGCAGGTATTTCAAGATGATAAACGGATCAACAATGTTTTACAGACAAAAGAGCAATTTTTGAATTCTCAAATGGATAACTAGTGCTATGAAGATGACCAAGAAATCCATGCAGCAGAGATGCAAGTGCTTCAACTGGAAGATAAATCAATTCCGAGAGGTTTGGTACCTTTGGAAGAGTTTTTTGATCAATATGATGTTTCACGCAAATCGACCATGCTACCAACATAAGTCAGAGTGGAAGATCTCAATATTGGCACTCCGGAAAAGCCAAAGACGGTCAAAATTTCAAAATATTTGAGTGTAGAAATGAAAGTTAAATGTGCAACTCTTATGTCTTAGTATCCTGATGTATTTTCTTGGGAATATTCTGATTCAAAAGTCTATGATAACAGCATAATTTAGCATACTATTCCCTTAAAGACAGATCAGAAACCTTTCCGCCAGAAGTTAAGGAGAATGAATCCCAAGTTTATGCCCTCTATTCAAAAGGAGGTAAATATATTCTTTACTACTAATATTATAGTTCCTCTTCAATTTTCAAATTGGATGTATAATCTAGTGCTAGTGAGAAAGAAGATAGGAGAGATTCGCTTATGCATTGATTTCAGAAATTTGAATAAAGTGTCATTGAAGGACAATTACCCACTACCAAAGATGGACCATATTCTGCAAAAGGTAGTTGGATCTTCCAAAATTTCATTGTTGGATGGATACTCCGGGTATAATCAGATTTTAGTGCATCTAGATGATCAGGAAAAGACAACCGTTACAACACCTTGGGGCACCTTCATGTATGCCAAAATTCCTTTCGAATTAAAGAATGCAGGGGAAACTTTTCAATGAGAAATGGATATTTCTTTCTCCAATGAAAAGGATGTATTTTAGTTAATTATGTTGATGATATCACCATTTTTTCCAAGATAGATGAGCAACACTTGCAACACTTGAAAACAATTTTTTAGAGATGTAGAAAGTTTGGCATATCGTTGAACCCAAAGAAGAGTCTTTTCGCTACGGAGGAAGGTAAATTTTTGGGCCATATCATATAAAAATATGGAATTAGGATAGATCCTTCAAGGATTGAAGAAATTCAAACCTTGGACTATCCTAGGAGAAAGAAGGAAATTCAGTCATTCAATGGAAAAATCAATTTTTTGAGAAGGTTTGTCCCCAATCTTGCTGAAAACTTAAGGAAAATTACTAACATGCTGAAGAAAGATAGTGAAGTAAAATTGTCTAAAGAGGTGAAGAAATCATTCAATCATGTTAAATTTTCTTGATCTCATGCTCCTATTATTATTAGTCCATATTATACACTTTATTTTACCATTTTTTCATTTGCCTCAGAGTATACTCTTGGTGCTATCCTTATGCAAAAGAAAAATTAGAACACGGAGCAGCCCATTGCCTTCTTTAGTAGAATCATATGAGACTCAGTCTTGAGGTACAACATCATTGAGAAACATGCCTTGGCATTAGTCAAAGCATTGAAGGACTTCTGGGTCTACAATCTCCACTCTCATGTCATTGCATATGTTCCAAATGCTGCTGTCAAAGATGTGCTTATGCAGAATGATCCTGAAGGGCGACGAGGTAGATGGATCATTGTTATGCTGGAATATGACTTGGATATATGGCCCACAAAGATGATTAAAAGACAAGGCCTGGCGAAGCTAATGGCAGATTCAAATTTCCATGATTTGGCTATTAGTTTTATTGCTTCATTAGCTGAAGATCAAGAGGCTAAAACATTACCTGAGGTATCTAAATTTTTCTCTTTATCGCCTTGGTATGCTGACATAGTTCATGTTTTGCAACACTTGAATCCTCCTCCCGGGTTTCCAAGTAGTAACGCTAGATATTTGAAGTTGAGAGCTCTTAAGTATTGCATCCTTAATGGTGTCTTGTATTGGAAAGATCCAGGTGGGGTGTTGCTGAATTGTTTGGTTGAAGGAGAAGTTGAAAAAGTGATGACTGATTTTAATAAAGGTGAATGTGGTGGTCATATTTATTGGAAGACTACAACTAACAATATATTGAGGGTGAGCTTCTATTTTCCAAGTTTATTTTCTCAATTTTATAAAATAGTCATGAGTTGTCATGAATGACAAATATTTCAGGGAATGAGGAAGCTCTTGCCTTTGCCCTTAAAACCAATTGAAGGCAAGCACCATTCCAACAATGGGGATTTTAATTCATTGGCGAGATCCATCCTCCATCATTAGCTCAACATAAATGGATACTCAATGCCATAAATTATTTCACTAAATAGATTGAATCCATCCCCACAAGGCAAGCTACTGACACTGTCATTATTCAATTTTTAGAGAACAATATTCTATCTTGTTTTGGTTGTCCACAAAAAATCATTACTGATAATGCAACTGACTTTAAGTTTAATAAAATGATTGAATTTTGTGACAAGTATCACATTAATCTTGGTCATTCTACAACATATTATCCTCAAGGAAACATGCTCACTGAATCATCGAATAAATCTTTGGTGAACATAATCAACAATATGCTACAAGAAACCAAGAGGAATTGGAACAAAATCCTCACCAATACTCTATGGGAAGATAGAGTTAGCACAAAGAGATCAATCAGCATGTCACCTTTCCATCTCGTGTATGGTGTTGAAATTGTTTTCTTTACTTCTTTAGTTGTACCAGTGATGAAAAGTCTGCAAGAGATCAATAGTAAACCAAATGATATCCAACGAAGATTCGGCCAAATGATCCATATAAAATAGTCAAGAGATGAAGTCTTCAATCATATTTCAAAGCTTCATGAGAAAATAAAAAATATTTATGATAGGAAGACCAAATTTGATGATTTTAAGCTTGGAGATGTTGTTCTTCATTGGGATGCTCGGAATGAAGACAAAAATAAGCACGGAAATTTTGACAATATATGGAAAGGACGTTACAAAATCACTACATTCAGAGGTAATAAAGCATTTCTACTAGAGGATATTGAAGGGAAAGAAGTGTTGGGAGGACCAATTAATGGTAGGTTCCTCAAACATTATCTTACTTGATCATTGAAGATGAAAACCACTTTCACTGTACATATCATTTTAATTTTATTTCCAAGCAATAAGGAAGTTGATGAAGAAGTTTGAAGCTCAAGGAGAAGGCCATGAGACTTCTACATTCATCTCATGTTTTCTTTCAAAAAGTTCAAAAAGTTTCAGTCAGTCGTCAAGTCAGAGTCAAGTCAATTTTTCTAGTAAAGGTCGTTTCCAGATTTAGTTCACCATTTCCAGTTTGTCAAAGTCTTTCAGTGTCCAATTTTTACTCCATTTCCCAATGATAAGGCTACCTGATCTACAGTGTTCTTGACACCTCCTGAAGGAGAATCCATCCCCAGCTGGAGCCAATGTTTGTGTCAGTATATCATTGATAAAAAATAACTCTTTCAGTTGTGTTCCTCAAAGTCATAGGTCATTTTTTTTTTACTTTTTCAAACAAGTTTTCAGAAAATAATTTTGGTCATTGAAGACATCTACGTTAAGTGTGTTTCTCCCTCATCTCATTCATCAACATCATCATTTTCAAGGTCATATCCTTCATAATCATTTAAAGGTTTAGAGTTATGTCATTCCACTTCATCTAGGTCATTGTCTAGGGGCCATCATCTGCCTTTGAAAATGTTCAATTTTCCACCTAAAACAAGGCTCTAACCCTTCATCTCACTCATAAACCTCTAAAGAGGGAGCTAGAATGCTTAGGGAGTAAAATAAAGACAACTTGTCTTGTTTTAAAAAAGTTTTAGTACTGTCAAAAAGTTAAAAAAGGTCAAATCTGTCTGATTGTCTTATTAGAAGGAAAAAAGGTCATTTCAAGGTTTTAAAGGGAAAAAAGCTCATTTCAAGCTTATAAAAAGGTAAAAACAAAATCATTTTGACTCATTTTTATCTCTTGATGTGTGTAAGAGCACCTCTCTTTCCTCACTTGCACTCCAAAGGTGGTCAAAAGTTAAAATCCAAGGCTTAAAATCACTTCAAAACTCATTTTTTACCCTTCTAGTAGCTTCTGTTGCACTCATGTAGCTCTTGTTATGCTTTTGGGAGCTTGTGTTACGTTTATGGGCAAGCGTGTTACTCTTTTGGAGTGTGCTGCATAACCTTTGTTATGTTTATGGTGTGTTGCACAACCCTTGTTACGCTTTCAACCTCCCTTGTTACGCTTTCACCCCAAGTGTTACGCTTTCACCCGAAGTGTTACACTTATGTATAGGCTTGTTATGCTTCTGTAGGAGAGGAAGATTTGGGTTTTATACCTCGAAAATATTCAAACTAGCTTGAAGCTTGTATTCATTACCTTATGAACCCCTCATAAAAGGTAAAGCATTACTCTCATACCCTCTTTTGGACAAATTTTGAGTGTTTAAAACATTTTTATGCTCACTTTGTTTTTCTTCATATTATCACTTATCCATGGTACAGAAAAAAATTCATTTGATAAACCCTAACCTACTCCACCTTCCTAAACCATAACCCTGGTATCTAAACCCTAATTCACACATCTCATATACCTTATCCTCATATTTCCTATCATCCACACCATCCCTAACATGTCAAATTCACACAAACCCTAGATTATAGCTATTTCACAATGAAAAACTTGTAAATTTCATGTATTTGCTAGATTTAATCACCTTCCCCACATCCGTTTCCACTCATTCCATGTAAATTATGGAGCTAAAATTCTACCCTATGCACTGAATTTTTTTTTTTTTTTTCTCAGCTCCATGAACCTCCATTTCACCTTCTAAACTTACCCCACCTCTACACTAGCTATTTTCACAGTGTGAAATTGGGAAATCCCTATGTTTTCATCATTTCGCCACCTTCCTCACACTCATTTCACTTCATTCCACTCACAACTAAGAGCTAACATACAACCCATTCAACTAATTCTTTTCCAGAAATTTTCTTAGCTCCATGATCCTTCATCTCATCCTCTAAACTTACACTTTCCTACACTCTATTTTTCCAGATTTCCATACATCTACCCATCCCATCAACACACTAGGGTTTTCATCATTCTAGTGACAAAAAATATGGAATGTGAGAATAAGAGCTTCAAGGGAGGGTGGCACCTCAGGTTAGAACCCTTCACAATGCATGAAATCAATGCCTCGCCATTGGCCAGAAGATGCTTTGAGAGGGCTGAGTGTTTGAGATTTTGTGAAAATCTCATGGAAGAGGGGTATCATATTTGATTGACCAGCTTATTTTCTACAAGTTTCAACATGGGAAAGGTTAATATTGAAGGTAAGGAGATAAGCCTATCAACAAACCTAATTTATTCAGCAATGGGCATTCCTTGTCATGGAGAGCAGTGGTTCAAAGGCCCAGGAGTTAGACATTGAAAATTACAAACAAATTCTGAAGCCTCATGCTAGAGAGGAGCCATATTACCTTTTCCCTTTCAGACACCTCAGAAACAAGTATGCTCCTTTGATGATGTTTATAATGAAGTACTTCACATGTGAAGGAAGATTTTCAAGGTTGTATAGGTATCATATCAGGTTGTTTATGCATTTCACTTCTGTCAGAACACTTGATTTTCCATATTACTTGTATAGGAGTTTGATTAAGATGACAGAGAAGGTTAAAAGTAGAAAAATACACCATCACAATAGTATTTTTCATCATGGTTTGATCAAGCTCATTGTATTTCATCACCTTTCTTTCATCAACATGACTTGGGAAAATTTCTTGGAGAGGTTATCAACAACACCTACCATTAGCCCATCTATCTTGCCTAGAATATCATCAACACAACCAATGGAGGTTGGATCTTCTAGAATGCCATCTTAGATTTTAGATGCTCCTAGGGGTTTTTAGTTTACCCATACCTATGAGAAGGGGAAGAGACAAGTATTTGCGCTTAAGTCTACCAAAAGTGTTCTTAAACTTGATACCATTGTGGAACAAAGTGAGATAGAGGAGTAGCCTATTTTTCATCATCATAGTGAATCAACGCAATTGAAGGTTGAGGTAGCAGATTATGTGGAGGTCAGATCAACTAAAGAGATCATCAGAGATAAATATGAGGAAACAGAAGTTGAAGAAGATGTTTTGCATTGCTAATTCTCAAATCACTTTTCTGCATCAAGAAAAATTTCAATTGAAAGTGAAGCATCTCTTACAAAGCAAGCCCAAGCCAAACCTAGAGGCAGTAAAAGGTAAAGGTAAGGAGGTTATTTATGTTGACAAAATGCAAGACATGGAGGCTGAAACACAAATAAGAAGGCCAAAAACAAAAGGCCTCAAAAGGGGGATGGAGCTAGAAAGACAATCAGCTCATCCACCTGAAGAGTTGACATTTGATGAGCTTATAGCAATGGAAATTAATGAAGATAGAGAGATTTGGTTGTCAAGGGTAAATGAGAATTTGTAGAAGCTATTGGAGAGGGATAAGAGGGACAATAAGCTGCAAATACACATGGCAAATCATTATCGCAATAGGAACACAATTTCTCAAATAAGGTTGAAACAATTGACGGAAAATCTTAAAGAAGCACAAATGAACCTTAAAGAGAAGGATAGATTGGAATTGTTGGATGAAGCTTCTTTTGAAAGTTAGCCCATCACTCACAGGTTCTACAGAACCAATTTTGAGAAGTTTTGAACAATTTTGGTATTTTTTGTGATTTTTGCACAATTCTAGAAATTCCTCATTGCAGAAGGGTAAAAACATTTTGTTATGCTTATTTTGGGGGCATAAAAATGATGATTTATTTACATGGAGGGATGTATTTTGATGATTAAATCACAGATCAAGTACGCCCTTGGCATGAAAAGCTGTAATTTTGGAGAAACAACTCAAAAACCACTCATTTTTCATGTTTCTGCCACCTTTTTGGATCCTCTATTACGTGTTTCGAGTAACCTTGGGAGAATGGATTTTTCGAGGCCTTCCCACGGGTAATTTTGAAAAATTCAAGATTTTATGGAAACTAGACACACAACGTTAGTTTTATATTCTTTTAGAAGTGGATTTGGACTCCCAAAAGTACCTCAAAAGTGTCTGCAAAGTTTTGTTACGCTTATGCAAATTTTTGTTACCCTTCTGTCAGAAATGTTACAAATCAACATTGGATTCCTCAAGACACTTGTCAAGCTCAGAAAATGTCACAAATTTGAGGCTTTGATATCCTATGAGTTGGAATTAGAGCTATTGAGTTGGTTTTTGACTTCTATCATGAGGGAATATGTAATTTAATGTAAAGTACATAAACTCCTAGTTCATAGTTAAAATTTAGGGAATGGTTTCTAACCTCCATAAAATCTGGGAAGTGACTCATCTTGTGTATTTATGATCCATTTTGGATGGGATTTCAACCTTATGTAGTGTCATAGTCCATATTTTCTATAAGTAGACTCTCTTTAGTCTTTTTTTGGGTTGGATAGTCTCATATTGCAGTGGATCTTTTTTGTAATCAACAATTTGGAATGATATCAGAGAGAGATTTGCAGAACTTGTGTTGAGATACTTGTGGTATGATATATATTCTTCCTTAATATATGTTTATGTTTGTTCATGGTCTGTTTTAGGCAAGGTTTACATGATATGTCTTTTCACTTCTAAATGAATGAATTCACCTAATTTCTCATTCAGAATTCTCTTACTTCATCCTATACTCAATGACCTATTAAACATGCTTTCAAAATACCTATCTAACCTTACATATTCTCTGAAAATTTACCTTGGAATTCAGACCTAAAAAACCTCATACATAGTCTACTCACTAGCTTTTATATTCAACACTAAAAACATCAAACAAATCCTATTTACTGAGCTTATATACCTAGCCTAAGATCATTAAATACCCAGTCATTCCTTTGACTGCAAAAGTGACTACGAGAGAGACCTCCCTTGTCCTGGTAGGGCTAGCTACTTGACCTAAAGCCTGGGCTGTGGTTACCTTTCTTCAATCCCATTTTCAGCCTTGGGAAGTTGGGGAGAATGATAACAGCGAGTATGGAAATAAATCTTGAAATTCCAAAACAATCTTGTCAATTTAATCCGCACTTTTATCTTTCTTTAATATCCTCTATATATGTATCATAAGAGAAAAAAATTAATGTTATGAAAATAAAGATGATTATTTATGATCATGATAATTAGCTTATAGAAAATTTTGCAAGGACAACAACAAACAAATATTGTGTGGACATGTGCTCAATTACCCTACCATGAACCAACTTGATGGTTGAGTTGGTCCCCACCACTATGTTGATGTCGATTGATTCTATTTGATATCTAACTAAAAATATATCTGAACCAAATTTGATTTACAAATAACCTAACACGTGGTTTTGTAATCTAAGGTTCAAACCTGGCTGTCACAACGTGTTTAAGTCGGATGCGCAGAGCAAGGAACAAAAAATTCTTCTAGAATATTCTATACCTCTGTATATATTCCCCTTGCACATTTCTTCCACATACCTCGCTCCTTCAAAAAAATACACATTAATTAATCACTTATATATTTTCACTTATTAAAGTTTGTGCAATGAAATTTTTTTTTTATGTGTATATCATATGCGAATACTCATAGCATACAAAATCAAGAATTTTGATTGTTGAAGTGGTGACTATCTTTCACATTCATGATTTCTTTGAAAGTTCATTCTCGATTTGAAATTCAACCTTAGTGGAATCTCCAACTTGTATTATATCTTAATAACAAGGACCATCATATACATGTACCCAAAAGCCAAAAATTTTGAACATAGACAAGAATTGACATTGATCATAATAAAAAATATTAAACAAAAAAATATCACAATACACTAAAGAATTTCCTTAATACATTTATAATTGAAGATAATGAACCCTAATTTATCTCCACCTCCCCACACCTACATAGTGATTTTCCACCAACAATGAATTAATATTTTACTCCAAGAGATTTATGTTCAATTCACTGAAGTCGGATGATTTGGTAACATAAATGCTAAGATTGCACACACTGAAAAATTCAGAAATTCCAATGCAAAGATAAACGAACATTACGATTCATTTGAAATAAAAAACCTCGGAAATGCATATAGTGTTATCCAATAATTGGAAATTGATTCAATCACTTATTTATCAACCATATTTCGTCTTTTCTCCAAGTTACACAATCTAATATTGACCTGCTCGACATTACTTACCCCTAAATAAAGTTTAGTTGAAAAATTTATCCCATTTAAAAATAATTCATGAATATATAGAAAACGTGTTGCACGAAATGGAGGTGTGCGAAAGAAAATTGGGAGATGATTACTTACCCCTAAATAAATATACAGGGAAAGTGTTGCATGAAATGGAAGTGTGTGGAAGAAACTTGCAAAATTTGAAAAATTAACCCCATTTCAAAATAATTCGTGAATGTATAGAAAATTTGTTACACGAAATGTAATTTTGTGGAAGCGGAATTTTCCCTTCCACAAAATTCTTCCACACAACTCCCTCCCAAACAAGAGTAAATATTAATCAATTAATTATCCTTCTTGGCTTGTTAAGGTTTGGGGCACGAAAAGTTTGGTTTACGTGTATCAACCTGCAATTCCGCACCATCCACATAGCACTTCTCCATTTATTGTGTTTCCTATTGACATAACATGGAAGAGGCTCCATATTCGATAAAATATAACCAAAAACAAACTTACCTCATGGAAATTGCTTCAATATTTAAAAATACTCATCGCATACAAAAGTAAGAACTGTGATTGTTGAAGCATCAATTTTCTTTAACATTCATGATTTCTTGAAAAAATCACATAAGATCACATCTTGATTTCAAATTGTGCCTAAAAAATATCTCCAATCTATATTAGCTATCGATCGCAAGGAACATCATACTACATTTTTTTGAGATATACTTATCCCCTTTCCATGACACGCCACTTCCTGAACCCTAATTTATCATCAATAATGATTTCATATTATATCCCAATGACCTTATGTTCAAAAATTTGTACTTTTCATATGATAGTTAGACATGCCATTCAAACATAATTAAAACCCAAAGATGTGATCTTATGCGATGCCAACTTTGGAGATAAAATTTTATGTAAGGCAACCAAAGCTCGAACAATATCCCAACTTTTAAATGCATCCCGCAAAGAGAAAATGAAAATCATCACCAAAGTGAACAATAAAAGTTATTTTCACACCATTAGAGAATTTTTGAGGTATAAAATGGGCCTCCTAAGGAATATTTTAAAATAACAATGGAAATAATAAAATTAGATTAGATTACATCATCAAATTTTAGAGGGAAAAAATAAAAACCTAATTTTTCAACTCGTATTTTCAACTTTTCTCCCTATTGATTTATTAAAATTTTGAGTGGGAGAAATCATTGGATGTGGAATTTAATTTCTCATTCAAGGGAAAACCATGTTGCATAATTTTGATGTACCCTGGTACATGAAAACTGAGAAATATATCAAAAAAATTGTGATTGTAATCATGTTTTTTCATGTATTTATCATTTTTCGTGTAGTAGGGTCCATCAAAAGTGTGCAACATGGGTACTTGATCTAAATGGGAATATTAGTTTTGATGTGCTAAGATCTAATTCAGAATTTAAAGAAAGTGCTTGAGGATGATGAGGTTAATTGCAAGTTTGACATGAGTTATTATGTGTTCTTATGTGAATTTCATGAGAAAATTAACATGAATAAAACATTGAACAACAACATATATTAGACATGAACATCACCATAGACAATGACACAAAAAATATGATGAAGGATTTTACCCCGCCTGGGCTATGTCTCCTTGGTCCAGCTTCCAATGGCTTGCCCTCTTCTATTATGCTCAAAAGTGTGATTACATGTGTTTACATTGCCCAAACATCTCTAAAACCTATTCCATCAGCTTCAGAATGCCCAAAAATGCCTGCCTAGCCTCTTTCTGCATCAAATTTGGCCAAAAAATGGAGAATTTATGACTTCCCCTAGTTTCTCCACTATTCATTCCACAAATTCATCAAAATCCGGCACAATCATATAATTATTCTTGGAATCCAGCTAACTGAGCGCCGATTTTGCCGAAAATCGGGTGAAATTTTCACTACGCTAATTTTCCCAATGAGGCCTAAAAATTGAATTTCTAACTATGTACAATATGGTTGAATAAATTGTTCTTAAATTGGAGCCGATGGTTAGGCTAATCACTGGACTTAACTCTAGTTGCAGGCACATGGCGGAGTCATGGTCTCCGTGCAAGTGTTGGTACCTAGCGACTAGGCTCCCCGGTTCCGACTCTGACTAGCGATCTTCGTGGTCACATCCGGCGATCAAGTTTAAATGTTACGGATAATGGTTACAAACGGGGGCACGAGGCTAGCCTCCTGCCTGTGGTCCCACCTCCGGCGGTGACTAGGGCTGGGGCTAGACCCCGAACCCCTCCCCCCAATGTGCTACGTATATTATAATTAACCCATAATGAAACTGTAGGTTCTTAAGAACTATGGCACAGGGCATGATGGTAAGGCTGGTTAATTTTTTTCTCTATGGTTTCGGGTTCGACCCTCACTTGCTCCATTCAGAATTAACCAAATATTTTGTGGCCTCCCATGTTGCCACATGGTGGCCTCTGGTTGGGCCACGTGGCAGCATGTTTTTGGCCACATGCCCAACCAATGAAATTTGACCACTAACAAACCAATGATTTCATGCCACTTGGCATCACCCCATTCGATGGAGAAAACCATTTGATGAAGTTAGCATGCCACTTTGCATGCCCAGTCAGCAGTACAGACTACTGACTCGGCTGTGGCTGAAATATATTTTTTTAAATTTTGCCTCTTTGACAAAGTGGATAGAATGCGTTTCTAGGATAATACGATGTCTATTTTTCATGAAACGATTTGTGCTGGATTCATAAAGACAAGATATACATGGTCGTTTGGGTTCCACACCAATCCGAAAACTTTGATTTTTTAGCATAATTTTGATCACCTGATCACTACTCGCCACACGAAGCTTTTGGCCCCGAAATATCAATTTCAGTTTTTCAGAAAATGAGGGTATATTTCCCTCACCTTTACAATCTCGATCCATTTGGCCTTAGAAGGATTTTTGCCTTTGAGCCCCACGTGAAGGTAGTGGACACTCCCTCTTTTTTATTTCCTTGTTCTTTTGTCAAGAATGGTGTCTTGTTGAAGCTCATCAAGGTATTCAAGAGAAGAGTCTTCAATAGAAGGAATCTAAACATGTTCTCCTTGATATTCACTCAATGGAGGCTCATACAACCTCAAGTTTTAAACATTAACAATAGAGTAAATTTACGTGTATAAAGGAAAATCTAACTTGAAGGCATTTTCACCAATCTTTTCCAAAATTCTGAAAGGACCATAATGGTTTGGTTTCATTTTTTTACCTTCCCATTAAAGCCTCTCTTTTATAATGTAAATCCAAAATTCATCACCAACTTGGAACTTGTGATCTACACGACACTTTTTGTGCCTTGATTTGTACTTTCCTTGGCTCTTTTCAAGCTAGTCTTGAACTGTTTGATGTATCAATTAGATTTTTTCTATGAACTTCTTGGCTTTATCTATGTCTCTATGGCCATAAATAGCAACATCCTTCCCAAAAGTGAAATCCAATGGCGATCTAGGCAAGTATCCAGGACATGCCTCAAATGGCAATGTTTGTGTAGAGGAGTGTTTTGCACGGTTGTAGCATGTTGAATGTAGTGCAAGTTTTCATCCCACAACTTAGGATGATTGCTACAATATCCTCAAAGAATAAGTATGATTGTTCGATTGACCACCTCAGTTTTACCATCTATTTGAAAATGAAAGTTTGTACTCTTTTTTAACTTCATGTCCATCAATTCCCACAAACTTGACCAAAAATTCCCAACAAATCGAGAATCTGGATCACTAGCAATGGATGTGGGAAAACCAAAATGAACCCAAACATGCTAAAAGAGTAAGTGAGCCATTTTTTAAGTTGTGGTTTTGTTTTTACATGGCATTAGTATACCCATCTTTCGGAACCTATCCACAACTACATATAAATAATCATGACCTCTTTTTGACAAAGGAAGACCTCCTACAAAATCCATAGAAACACTCTCCCATGGACGTGAAGGTATAGGAAGTGGTGTGTACAATCCTAACTTCCTATTGCTAGGCTTACTGACTTCACATAATGAACAACCTTTAATGAAACATGACACACTCTCAAGCACACGAGGCCAATAACAATACCTCTGAAGATGTGCCATTGTTTTGCTCACATACAAATGTACAACAATAACAGAAGTGTGTGATTCCCTTATGCTATTCACTCTCCCCCCTATGGAATACAAAGCTTTCCAAAATGATACAACAAATTATTATGTACATGGTAATCCAATTCCTCTACTTGGTTTCCTTGACTCAAGCTTGCATAAACATCTTGAAAGTCATTATCACATGCATATTTCTCAACATAACTTTCATGCAAAACATAATTATGCTTGAGTAAAGTAGTTGCACTAATAATAGGCCTAGAAAGAATATCAACAACCTTTTTGTAAATACGTTTCTTATACCTAATGACCAAGTGGAATTGTTGTAAGAAACTCATCCATCGAAAGTGCCTTGACTGCTACAACTTATTTTTCCATCGCAAGTATTGCAATGGTTGGTGGTCAGTGTGTATGATGGTTTCCTTTCCCATCAAGTAGTGTTTCCACTTTTTCACACTTTGAACCAACACATAAATCTCATTGTCATAAGCAGGATAGTTAAGCACTGCACCATTGAAATTTTATGAATTAAATGAAATGAGCTTACCATGTTGCATAAGGACCATGCCCATGGCATAGTCTCTTGCATCAGTTTGAATCTCAAAGGGCTATCTCATGTCTTGTAATGCAAGTACTAGGGCTGAAATTATTTTTTATTTCAAAGCATCAAATTATTTGTGTTGCTTTCCTCCCCATTGGAAGAACTTTTCCACACTAGTAAAATGCATGCAAAGGGGCTGCAATAAAAGAGACGTTAGCAATAAACTTCCTCCAATATTGGGCTGCTCCAAAAAACTTATTACCTCAGTGACTGTTTCTGGCATTGGCCAATTCAAAATTACCTCAACCTTAGAGGGGTATATCTTCAACTCACCTCCTCCAACAATATGCCCCAAGTACACCAAATAAGTTTTACCAAACTCACATTTTGACATCTTCAGAAACAAAAATTCTTTCCTTAAGACATCAAGTACTTTTCTTACATGCATGACATGTTCATCAAGTGATTTACTAAAAATTAAGATATCATCTAAGTAGACGATGATAAAATCAACAAGAAATGGCCTTAAAACATCATTCATCACACGCATGAAGGTAGCAGGAGCATTACATAAACCAAAAGGCATAACAAGTCATTCAAACAAAACTTTCTTTGTTTTGAATTTCATCTTCCAAATGTCTCCTTCAATAATTATAATTTGATGGTAGCCACTCCTTAAGTCCAACTTAGTAAATTAATTTGCATCTTTCAATTGATCAAGTAAATCATTTGTTCTATGAAGTGGATAATGGTTCTTTACAACAATATTTTTCAATGCACATAAATATACGCACATGCACCATGTTCCATCCTTCTTTGGCACCAACACAATATGTGACCCGCATGGTGAAGTACTTGGTTGGGTGATCCCTTTGTCCAACAACTCTTGTGCTTGCTTTTTGATTCAACACTCTCCATCACTGACATCCTATACATTCCAATGTTAAGAAGTGGACAATATTGTTGCAACTGTATCTCATGGATTCCCCTCTTGGGAGGTAACCCCTTTAGCTCCTGAAACATCTCATTATTTTGATTAACAACTTCAATCAAATAAGATTTCAACTTTGGATCACAACCTTGGAATGCTTCATAATCAACTTCATTCTTTGTTTTAATCGTAAGAAGCACAAACTTTCATAAATTCACTAGTCTTTTCATTTGCCCTGCATTAACTATTGAAAGATTTAGTTTCTTGCGATGAGCTCTCACAATATACTCCACACCATTTTTAAACAAGTGGTACTTTTTTTCATGGTGATAGAAGATAAATTTTCTATCAAAGGGTAAAGGAATACCCAAAACAATTCCTGAAATATCAAGTAGTACAACATCTAATTCAACTTCGTCAATGAAGTTTATTGTGATTGCAAACCGAAGAATACACTTTCTTGTAACCTGCAAATCTGTGTTCTTGCATATCCAACCCAATGGATATGGTTTGTGATGAGGAATGGTTTCAAGATTAAATTTATTGACTAAGTCTTTAGATATCAAGTTTTCTTGAGACCCACTACCAAATAGTGTGTCGATTTTTGTAGCTTTTGAAATAACCCTCACATTAAATAATTCAATTCTTGTTTCTTCATTTGGAGTACTAGTGTGACAATTTTATGAAATAGTGCTAGAAAATGGATTATTTTCCCTTCATACCCATGTCTATAATTTTTGTTTAATCCCCCGATTCGGATCCCAAATCATGTTGGGTTGTTGCAGTTGTTTTTTGTTTTCATTTATTGTTGAATTTCTTGGGCCTCATCTATGGATCAAGCTTCCAAAACTGGTCTTCATCATGACCCTATTTGGAACAATGTTTTCATTTCATTTTATCTCCTTCATTTTTAATGGATGCATTATGCTTTCCCTTTCCTTTGTCTCCACCCTTAAATGGCTTCTTTTTACCCTCTTCTGGAATATTTTTACATCTTGCCTCAAGGTGGGTGGATTGCACAAAAAACTCATCTAGGCTAGCGAGATTGAACATAAGGATAATATGCCTTAGGTAGCTATGTAAACCCCCTATATACTTCAGCAATGTGCGTTGTGAATGAAAATCAACACCTAACATAAGAGCCCTTTTCCTAAATTCTTGGGTATAATCTTCCACACTTTGACCCTTAAGTTGTCTGAAGTTCTGCCAATTCACAATAGCTTTTTGCATATAAGCTAGAGTGTAAAATTTTCTTTTAATTGCAGAAATAAAATTAGACCAAGAGAGTGATATATTACCATGTTTTTTAATCTCATATTGTGTCTTGGCTTCCCACTATACTAGTGCTGCGCCCTCCTGTTTCAAGGAAGCTAGTTGTATCTTTGTATCATCATCTTGACGGTTTTGACTTCTGCAATAGACCTCCAACTAACGAACCCAATTGTCCAACTTCTCTACATTCACTTCACCATTATACATAGGAACCTCAAATTTGATATCAAGTTTTAACAAGGGTTGTTTACCAGTTCCTTTTGAGGTGGGTTGATGAGTATGTGTAAGGGTTGTAGTAGTGGAAGAGGATGAAGATGAAGGTGAATATGGTGGTGAGGATGATGTTGGAGTAGATGGTGATTTATCACCATTTCCATTAACTTCTCCTCCTAGAGAACCCTCTCCTCTTGGAATCCTGGAGCTTTCACCCTGCAACCTTGTGTTTCTCTCTTCATAAAGGACCTTCACCATATATGTCATGTCAAATAAAGCCTTCCTAAAATCCTTCTCATCTTCAGACATGTTATCAATTCCTCCTTCATGATACATGCTTACTGAAGCTTCTACTCCAACTGGAGGTGAATATTGTGGTGGAAATTGTGGCAATTATTCCCTCCTTCTCCCGGCTCCAACTAGAGAGCCTGCACCTGCAAGCTTTCCTTCTCCTCTCTTGAGCTTCAACCTTGTAAGCATTTAAACACTTGCAAAACAAATTAAATCATCTTTGCACAAGTAAACCTAGTGCTCTGATACCAACTTGATCTGAATGGGAATATTAATTTTGTTGTGCTAAGATCTAATTCAGAATTTAAAGAAAGTGCTTGAGGATGATGACGTTAATTGCAAGTTTAACATGAGTTATTATGTGTTTTTATGTGAATTTCATGAGAAAATTAACATGAATAAAACACTAAACAACAACATATATCATACATGAACATCACCATAAACAATCACACAACACAATATGATGAAGGAGTTCAACCCGCGTGGGTTACATCTTTGTGGTCTAGCTTCCAATGGCTTGACCTTCTTCTATTATGCTCAAAATTTTGGTTATATGTGTTTACAATGCTCAAACAACTCTGAAACCTATTCCATCAGCTCCATAATTCCCAAAAATTCCCATCTAGCCTCTTTCTGCATCGAATTTGGCCAAAAACTAGAGAAGTTATGACTTCCCCTAGTTTCTCCACTATTTTTTCAACAAATTCTTCAAAATTCGACATGATCCTACAATTCCTCCCAGGATCTAGCTAACTGAGTGCCGATTTTGCTGAAAATCGGGCAAAATTGTCATCGCGCGAATTTTCTCAATGAGGCTTAAAAATCAGATTTCTAACTATATACAATATGGTTGAATAAATTGTTTTTAAATAGGTGTCGACGGTTAGGCTATCCATCAGAATTAACTCTAGTTGCGGGCACATGGCAGAGTCGTGGTCTCTATGGCAGTGTTGGCATGTGGCGGTTAGGCTCCTTGGTTCCAGCTCCAACTGGCAGTCTCCATGGACACATCCAGAAATCACATTTAAATGTTAGGATTAATGGTTATGAGTGGGGATGCGGGGCTAGCCTCCTGCACATGGTCCCGCCTTCGGCGGTGACCAGGGATGGGGCTAGACCCTGGCCCCTTCCCCCCAATGCACTACATATATTATAATAAAACCATAATGAAATCATAGGTTATTAAGAACCATGGCCCAGGGCGTGATGGTAAGGTTGGTTGTTGTTTGCTATGAGTTTGTAGTTTTGACCCCCGCTTGCTCCATTCAGAATTAACCAAATATTTTTTGGCCTCCCATACTGCCACATGGCAGCCTTTGGGTGGGCCATGTGGCAGCATGTGGTTGGCCACATGCCCAACAAATTAAATTCGACCACTAACGAACGAATGATGACATGGCACTTGGCATCACCCCCTTCGATGAAGAAAACCATTTGACCAAACCAACCTACCACTGTGCATTCCCAGTTAGCAGTACAGACTGCTAATTGGGCTGTTCCTGCATTTTTTTTTTAAATTGTCGTTGTTTGACAAAGTGGACAGAACGCGTTTCTGGGAGCATATGGTGTTGGTTTTCCGCGAAACGAGTTGCGCTGGATTCAAAAGGATGAGATCTACATGTTCGTTCAGGTTCCACATTGATCTAACAACTTCGATTTTTGAGCATAATTTTGAGCACCTCACCAGTACTCCTTGGATGAGGAATTGAATTCCACATCCAATGAGTGCTCCCATTTAAACTTTTAGTAAAACTGTATGGATATAAGTTTAAAATACAAGTTGAAAAAGTAATTTTTTTTTAATATTTTTACTTTTTTATTCCAAAAATAATGAATCATCCCCCATGGTTGACATCATCATCTTGAATCCTATTGGTTCTTATAAAGTTGATTTTGGTTGTACATTTTTGTTCCCATTTTAGACATCAAAATTTCTCTAATGTTTGTTGTTCCAAATAACATTGATATGAAGTCAACTAGTGAAAGCTCCTATCACTATGAGCACATGATTTAATTGTATCACTGCAAATAGCTTCTCTCCTCACTCTACTAGCCATTTCCACTTGTACTTAAAAATTGTTGCTTAATTATCGACATTTTCAATGTCATTTAACCATAGATTTCTTGTTTCCATATATAATCACCACTTGCTACTATTTTGCGCATGAGACATGTTACACTCGACATATCACATCCACATATGTACCCTAAGTCACATAAATTTACGAAATGAAATAAATACTAAATATTTGTATCGAAGATCAAGTTGGCATCAAGATTTTTTATTTTCACAATGTCTTTCCTCATTGACCAATTCCATGCTAGTGTGGCTATATCATAGTTACATGCTAATAGTTTCATAGCACCATTTTTCTTGTTCATTATCAAATATAATTGCTATCCCGCCACAAAAAAATCACAAAATGCCACAAAAACATTGCCAATAATCCATGATTAAAGTTAAATAATATATGTGATTAACAGAAAACAAATATATGGGTAAATATTAGTCTTTTCAACACTCAATTCATCGAATACGCACATGAGCAGGTCATCTCCTTGCATATCATCGAAATGATTGTTGTTCTATGAAACTACCAATAAGCCTTGCATTTTTAAACTAGATTCCTACTCATCTTATTCCCTTTTATCTCTACTCATGCTTTGATCTCCACAAGATTTTTTGAGAACTCAATTTAAGTTATTTTAAGTAAATGACATCATCTACATCATCTATGCCTATTAAGAATCATGGTTCAATTAACAGAGGTGATGGCACATAGTTGTAGGCATATACAATAACTAGAAATTTTTATTAAATCAATAACGCTCTAGATTTCCCATTAAAGTTTGTGCACGATCATGAAAAAACTTGTAATTTCAATGCTAAATGCATCATACAAAATGTTTATATATTTTTTTAGAAAAGGTAGTGTTTCCAATTTTCTCATCTTAACGCGTAATAACATCCTCTTGCTCTAAAATTCAATATTAAAAACTAACTAAAATTAAAAGACGCTAACTAATTAATTAATATGTATTTTTGTGCAAGACAAATATCTATGTAAATGGACATCGAGATACTTTCAAAACAATGAGGTGAAAAATTTTATGTTCGTTTCTCTGCACTCCCGTTCTCCTACAAAAAACCTCTTCCTCACACACATTAAAAAGACACTTCTTTTAATATTTGATAATAAGTATTTAATTCACAAATGTAAGATCACAAATGCACGTAGTATTCAGAATCCATGAATATGAATATTGACTCTTTATACTTTGATACCATTTTTAAACAATCCAATCCTTTGAACATAGTAGTGTAGATAGTTAATCACCCACCCTTATTTTGCATGTAATATACATGTAAACCAAACTTTCCATGCTTCAAAATTTAATAAACCAAAACCACTCATTAATTTATTAATATGTACTATTGTGAGGGAGGGAGGTGTGCTAAAGAAGTTTGTGGATGAGAAACTTATACATAGGACCAAAACATTATGGAATAAATTTTTTGTTCCTTTATCTGCATAATTGTTCCCCTACAAAAACACTTCTTCTTCACACATATTAAAAAGACACTTCATTTAATATTTTATAAGAAGTATTTAATTCACAAATGTGAAATAACAAATGCACATAGTATTTAGAAACCTTGAATACCAACACTAGTTGTTTCTACTTTTTAAATTATCAAAGTCGTTGAGCATAGTTTTGAAAACAACACATCGAATCATCTCAATATCAAATCAAACAAGCCCATGGCAATCCACCCTTAAGTAGAAATTTATATGGAGATGCATAACATTACAAACTAGAGTTTATGTTCCTTGCTCTACACACCCATTCTCCTGCACAACACTCCTTTTTCACATGCATCAAAAAGAGACTTCATTTAATATTGGATACTAAGTTTCTGATTAAATTTTAAATAATTTCATTTCTGCATAATAAAGTTTCCTCTATATTTTTTTTTCTCATTAATTGATTAATATGTAATGTCATGTGGGAGGGAGTTGTGTAGAAGGATGTTAGGTCCCTATATTACTACTGTAGTCCATTATTTTTGTTAGTGTAGCCCCCTTATTGCTATTGTTGTACCCCTGTAACCTCCATATTGTTATTATTGTGCCCTTACAATATTATTGTTAGGTTGGCTAGGATTATATTGTGACCTCATGGAATCCTATATATAGAAGGAGGTATTGTCATTTGTATCATCCAAGAATTTTTCATTTATGTAATGAGGTTTCCCCCTCGAAGTGGCTTATTTCTAAGGCATTGATATCTATTTTCTTCTATTTTTGGAGCTAGTTTCATAACATTTGGTATCAGAGCTTTGGATTCTAGGGTTTTGTTGCTCCAAACAAGTCATCGTGGAACTTTTTCTAGAATTTTTTTTCTACAAAGGTTCAAAAGCTAAAATTTGTAACACACGAAGCCGAAATCCTAAGGAACTTCGTGTAAAAATTTCAGAGCATTTTTCACAATATTTTCAGAGATATGATCTGTGGAAGCTAGGGATTTTGCAAGCTCCCGAATTTCATCTAAAAGCGGTGACCTTGGAAAAATCGTCATAACTCTCTCTCTAAGCATCGGATTGAAATTCTGTAAAAAGTGGAAGAAATTAAATGGACTGTAGTTTCTTGTGTATCAATTTCAGAGCTAAAGGATGAAAAAGTGACACGTGGCATGACATACAAGTCTGCTTTACTGAACCAGTCCATAATTAGGTCATTGTGGGAGATTGGGAATAACATTTCCTTGAAGCATCAAAATCAGGTCAGACCTATGTTATTTGAAAGAAGATTAAGAAGGCTACTACAGGACTAAATTTCAGATATTAAAGATCCAAAATCACAGAGATAATTTAGTTTTAGTATCGAGCTCCTCAGAAGCAAGAAAAAGGTGTGTATGTTTTTTTCAAATTGCATATGTCTTGTTTGAAAAATCAGTTTGAAGTGATTCCCAGGGAATATTGATGCATAGATATTAGTATTGGGTTCTAAAATGCCCCCTAAAAATAATTCAACACCCATTAATCCCTCAGAATACTCTACTATAACTCATTAAGAGGAAGAAGTGCAACATGATATATGAAAATTACAAGAGCAAGTGCACCAAATTTCGCTCTCATTAAGAACATCAAAAAATGAAATGGAAGTTTTGAAGAAATGCGTGGAAGCTAATATGGATGGTTTGAAGAAATTCATGAATGGAATGGAAGATAAGATGGATGGAATGGAAGATAATATGGATGGAATTGAAGCTAAGATGGATGACATCGAAGAAAAAATGAAAGACAACATGGAAGACATGAAGAATGATCTAAAAGCAGACATGGAATGTTTGACAAAGTTGATAGAAGAAATGATTCCTAACGGAGAAAAGATAGCAGAGGAAACTCATGACGAGAACAAAATAAATGTTAATCATGATTTCATAAACTCAAATTTTGGATGGAAGGCCCATCATATTCCAAAGATCTATATGAGGAAGTTTGATGGCAAGGATCCCATAACATGGATACTACAGATGGAGAAATATTTTGATGTCAATAATGTGCCAAGACACACAAAAGGTACACATTGCAACTTTATATTTAGAAAAAAATACATTTGTATGGTATCAATGGCATTTCTCCTATCAAAAAATTATCACTTGGACAATTTTTATGGAGTAAATGATAGCACATTATGAGGATAGAAAGAGCAACACCTTCTTTATCCAATTGATAAATCTCAAACAAAAGGGTTCAGTGGTGGAGCACGTTGAGGACTTCCAAAAATTGAATATAAGGGTAAAAGATATTATAGAGGAACACATGATTGATGCCTTCATAGGGACTTTAAAGGATAACATCCAACATGAGGTTCACCTTTGGGAACCTGATTCATTGGAGAAGGCATTCAGGTTGGCAAGAAAAAATGAATGTAAAATTATGGCGAAAAGGAAGCCTACCACTCAATTCTATAAATATGGAAGTGTTGCTACTCCTAGACTTCCACAACCTTTAAGGTTGACACCCCCTCCATTGGAAGAAAAAATAGCAGAAGGGCTTTGCTACAATTGTGATAGGAAATACACTAAAGGTCATAAGTGTGTTGAGAAGAAATTATTTTACATAGATTGTGAAGAGGAGGAAGAAAATGAATAAGAAACTTCAAAAGAAGAGGATATACACCAAGAACCAACAGTAGAGAAAGAATAAATGAGTCTGACCATATCGTGTAATGCATTGGCAGTAATTACCACTCCTAAAACTCTCAAGATAGAAGGACATATCAAGAAGAAAAAGGTAATAGTGTTGATTGATTCAGGTAGTACCCATAATTTTATTCATTGTAAGGCATCCAAGGAATTGAATTGCTTCCTATATGCAGCACTAGAATGTCAAGTGATGGTTGCAAATGGAGGAACTATAAATTGCTCTGGAAAATGTCGTAATATCAAGCTAACCATGGGGGAATATGTATTGAATAGTCCAATTCTTTCCATTCAAATGGGAGGTGTTGATGTTGTACTAGGAGTATAATGGTTACAATCTTTTGGGACAATAGCTTTTAATTTTAAAGAACTTTTCTTGAAATTTTTGTTGGAAGGAAAGGAAGTCAAATTACGGGGTATCGCAGGGAAGCCAAGAAATATAATAAGCTATAATTTCATAACAAATATTTTGAAGAAAGAACAATGAGGCTTAATTTCACAATTATTCTCACTAGAAGTTCCAACATCAAAATCATATATTTCTATAGATCTCCAAAAAGTCTTGGAAAATCACTCCAAGATGTTTGAAACTCCCAAAGGACTCCCACCTATTCGTAATAATGATCATGCTATTCATTTGATTCCAGGAAATTTTCCTCCAAAAATCATGCCTTATAGATATCCTTATGTCCAAAAGAGTGAAATTGAACGTATGATTGCAGAAATGTTAGAGGATGGTATAATTCAACCTAGTTAAAGTTCTTTCTCTACTCCAGTAGTATTGGTGCACAAGAAGGATGGATCATCGTGCATGTGTTCGGATTATAGGGAGCTCAATAAGCTCACTATTAAATATAAATTTCCCATTCTTGTGATTGATGAATTATTGGATGAATTACATGGAGAAATTTATTTTACCAAGTTGGATATTCGTTCAGGATATCATCAAATTAGAATGAAGATTGAAGATATTTTGAAAATAACATTTCGAACTCATGAGGGTCGTTATGAATTTTTGGTCATGCCTTTTGGCCTTACCAGTGCACCTTCTACATTTCAAGGGTTGATGAATTCCATTTTCAAACCCTTTCTTAGAAAATTTTTGTTAGTATTTTTTGATGATATACTAATCTACAACAAGTTTGGGAAGGATCATTTTCAACATGTTGACAGGGTTCGCAAACTATTGGAGGAGAAACAATTATATGCAAAAACCTCCAAATGTTTCTTTGGTGTACAAGAGGTGGAATATTTGGGTCATATTGTATCTCACAAGGGTGTTAAGGTAGACCCTAGCAAAATTAAAGCCATTAAGGAATAGAAAGTCCCCTCAACCATAAATAAGTGGTGAGGATTTCTTAGATTAATAGGGTAGTATCGCAAGTTTGTTAAGAATTATGGGAGAACAGTAGCACCTCTAAAAAAATTATTGAAGAAAGATGCATTTTCATGGACTCCTAAAGCAAGTAAGGCCTTTGAACATCTTAAAGAGGAAATGTTCGTAGCACCTGTCTTAGCTACGTCAAACTTCCCAAAAACCTTTATTGTGGAATGTGATGCCTCAGGAATTGGAATTGGTGTCGTTTAATTCAAGAAGGAAGAGCCATTGCTTTTGAAAGTCATCCACTCAAAGGAAAATATTTATAGAAAGCTATTTATGAGAAGTAAATGTTGGCAATAATACATGCACTAAAGAAATGGGGACCTTACCTAACGAGAAGACACTTCAAGGTAAAAAATGACTGTGATAATCTTAAACACTTTTTGGAACAAAGAATATCTTCAGAAGAGCAACCAAAATGGGTCACAAAGATGTTGGTTTATGACTTTGAAATCATCTACAAAAAAGGGAAGATAAATTTTGTTGCAGATGCACTCTCAAGAAAGGATGAAGAGATGGAAGCATTGATTTTTTCCATTTCCATTATCCAACCAGATTGGATAACCAAAGCATGGGATGAATGGAAGAAGGAAAAAGAAGTGTGGACACTCAATTGAAATTTGCAGCAAGATCGTAGTACATCTGATACATTTAGTTGGAAAATGATTCTTTATGGTACAAATATCACTTATATCTTTTTAAGAATTCCCAACTAAAACAAAATATTCTTTTGGAATTGCACACTTCTCCTTTAGGAGGACACTCAAGATTTTTAAAAGTTACCATAGGGTGAAGAAAGATTTTTTTTGGGATGGTCTTAAATCTGATATTCAAAATTTTGTGGCGGAATTTTTGGCTTGCCAGTAAAATAAATTTGAGATAATTAGGGCCCCGGGTCTTCTATAACCTTTATCCATTCCAATTAAATGTTGGGAGTAGATTTAAATGGATTTTATCACAGGTTTACCTAAGTCCGAAGGAAAGAGTGTCATCATGGTGGTAGTTGATAGAATTACCAAGTATGCACACTTTTGGGCATTATCTCATCAGTTTAAAGCAAGTACAGTTACTATTGCATTTATGGAAACAATTCAAAAGCTACATGGAAACCCAAATATTATCATAAGAGACAAAGATCCCATTTTTACTGAATATTTTTGGATGAAATTATTTTCTTGTTTGGGTACTCAACTAGCTCATAGCTCATCATATCATCCTCAATCTGATGGTCAAACTGAGATAGCGAAAAAATGTTTGGAAGGATATCTTCGTTGTTTTGTATTTGACAAAAAAACACAATGGGTCAAGTGGTTACCTCTAGATGAATGGTAGTATAACACTTCCTTCCACAATGTAGAAAAAATGACCCCATTTATGGCAATTTATGGATATCATCCACCATCCATCACATCATATTTAAGAGAAAATTCTAAGGTTCAAGAAGTGGAAGATCAAATCAAGCATCAACAACAAGTTCTCCAGCTCTTAAAGGATAAATAAATTTGGCACAAATCGAATGAAACAACAGGAAAATCAACATCGCATCGAGAGAAGTTTTGATGTAGGAGATTGGGTATTTTTACAGGTACAACCACACAAACAAATGTCCCTCAAGCAAGCTAAGAAGGATAATAAATTATCGCCAAATTACTATGGTCCTTACAAGGTGTTGAAAAATATTGGTACTATGGCATAAAAATTGGAGCTTCCTGCTTCTTCTCGAGTGAATGCAGTTTTCCATGTTTCATGCTTAAATAAGGTTATAGGTAAAAAAAATCTCGTTCAGAAAATATTGCCAAAACTTGATGAGGAAGGAAAAATCATATTGGAACCTAAAGCAATCATGGAAACAAGAACTTGATAGCTACGAAGTCGATCAATTTCAGAGTATCTCATCAAGTGGAAGAACTTACCCACTGAAGAATCTACATGGTAGGATGAGAATTTTATACAGAAGCATCTATAGCTACTCAAGCTTTGAGGAAAACACTTTTTTGAAGGAGAGGGGGATGTTAGGTCCCTATATTACTAGTGTAGTCCCTTATTGTTGTTAGTGTATCTCCCTTATTGTTATTATTGTATGGATGCATGGGTTAAATTTGGACTCTGATTTGCGCTTTCCAATGATTTTACAAGAATTCATTAACACCTGGTGATTCACATTCTTTTCTTTCTTTTTGCCCCTTTCCTTATTGTCATCTATGAGGAAGTCTGGAAAGAATGTGCTGGATCTGTGGTGTGCATTTACTTCTCCATTAAGTCAACTTTTGCACATCCTGCAATGACCTTATTTCATACTATGGTCTCTGTTAAATAACAAACACTAAGTGCTAATTAGGAGTTTTAAATGTTTGATACAATAACTAATTTTGGTTTATAGGATCCCAAATGTGCTTTTTTGGGCCTGAAACTTTACATGGCACCCGTGTGTTTACAAATCATGGAAAAAATTTGAGTCTTTTTAGGTTATTTCATGGCCATACTGGACGTGTTTCACTATGGAAAGGAAATTATGGTCAACAGGAGGACAATGTCTTAAGGGATTTCTTTCCATTGATAAGTAAAAGAATCACTAGTAACTAACTAGTTTCCTTCCTCACTTTTATCATGGAAAATGATAGAGGATATGTTTCAACTTCTTATAACCAATTCTTTAAAACTTAAGGGAGAGGTGTTTTGGAAAGGATGATTAAAGTTATTGTAATATTTTTTTGTTTTGTTTAAAGCTTTCAAGTGTTCATTAGGTGATTTGGAGATATGATTTAATTTAGTGGAAATTTTTTTATATTTTATATTTGAATGATGTTCTTTTTTTTATAGATGATGACTCATGATGTTATTGTTTTGTGTATAATGATTTATTTTTTCTTTTGGGCTTGGGCCTTGGCACAAAATTTTAATAAAAAATTGCATAATGGTTTTTGTGAACATTACACTTATTTTACTTTGAAAGCTACTTACAAATCTAGTAATTCTCAACTCTTGGAAACTATTGATGCAGGTTTCTAGATCGATTTGAAATTTTACTTCTGGAATATTAAATGAGATGTCAAAATCTAATCCTAGGAAGAAACTATCAAGGCAAATTGATGTATTATCATACTTTAAAAAGTCTCAATCCAAGAATACACATTCTCTTCATGCTTCAAGCTCCTTTGAACAATCTGTTACTGAGAGAGATGTTAACTCTTGTGAAAATGCATCCGATATCCATATGATGGATGAAATAATAGGTTCCTCAAGTGATCAGGGTGAGATAAATGCAGTTTCAACATAAATTAATGATGAAAATGTTAAAGATATTTCCTTGGAAGGTGACACAAACCATTCACGGAAAAGGAAAAAAGGCCAGTGGACCATAGGGAGAAAATTCCAAGATGATTGGCTCTCAAATTTTCCATTTATTGAAGAAATACCTTCTACAAATGAGGATTTACGAGAAGTTAAATGTCTTGTGTGTAGTTGGAAAAGTTGCAAGGTAGTGAAATTTCAGATGAAGCTAGATACAATACAAAAGCATGCAGGAAAGGTTTATGAAAAGAAAATTGTAAATGGTAAAGAGAAATCTATTGTCAGATGGAAATCTTTGGAGGAATGTCGACATAGCCAATGTGTGGAAGAATACAAAAAATATTTAATAAATATGAAGAAACTAGAGGCAAGTGGAGGAACCATCATATCTCAATTTGAAAAGACGATGGAAAGAAGTTTGTTATCCAAGACGATACAATTGAGCACTGTATTTCACATCTTATGTAAAGGTCGTCCTATGACAGATTATCCAGATCAGATGAAATTTCTATCTTTTCTTCACGTGCCAAAATTTCCATCTTCTCATTGGTCCGTAACTAATGGTTGGGAATGGGCAAGATATCTAGCTCAAGTAGAAATTGATGATTTGAAACAGGAGATTGCAAATGCTAGGTTTTTGGCATTGTCTTTGGATGAGGTTACAGCTATTGATAATACTTCATGGATTTTCATGAGAATTTATATGGTTAATGACCATATTAGGCATTCCTATCTACTTGGGATTAAAAAGATGAGAGAGACTTCTATAGCTGAAAATATTTATGAACTTGTTCTTAATACTTTGAAGGAAAGTGGTATGGATCATTTAATGATTGCAAAAAAGTTGGTATGTGTTGGAGCAGATGGAGCATCGGTAATGCAAGGACAAAGGAATGGTCTTTGTGTTAGACTACAACTATCAACTTCACCATATATGATTAATATTCATTGTATGGCTCATAGGATGAATCTTGCATTTAAAATAGTAAGCAAGTTTCCATTAGTTTCAAAAGTTGAAGATCTTGTACGTGAGACTCATGCATACTTTTCTCGTAGTCCCAAACGATATTTAGAGTTTCAACAATTTGCATATGGTGTTACGGATGGAAAAAAACTACTGAAAGATGTTGATACAAGATGGATCTCATTAAATGGACCATCTCAAAGACTATTTAGTGAGTTCAAATCTTTGGTAGGGTTGATGTATGAAAATCGCTACAATGTAGAAAAAGCTCAAGATCTTCTTTTTCGACTAACTGATATAGAAACATTATTGACATTGGCTGGAATTCTTCCTATGCTACATGAAATGAATGTCCTCGTGAAAATGTCTCAGAATCGCACAATGTATATTGCCGAATACACAAATGTGAGAAAGTCAGCATGCCTTGCATTGGATAATTTGTATATGATGCCAGACTCTTCTACTGGTCCAGAGCTTACAAGTTGGACTAAGATCATCAATATAGAAATACTGAAATTTTTTTGACGTTTGATGAAAAAGGGATACTATGTATCATAGTGCGTGGGTATATGGTCCCCTTTCATTATATTAGTAAGACGGGACGAATCACCAAAGATTGCCCCGTGTCAAGAGACCAATTTGATAATATTGTGATCTCAGTGAGACAAAATTTGATAGAAATTGCAAGATCACTATCATCAGAGATAAGAGAACGATTTCCTCGAGATGAATTGTTGGAGGCCATGTGTGTGGTATACCCTCAATATTGGAACAATTGTCAATTTCCAAGAAATTTAAAAGCCGATTTTCAAAAGAGATTAAAATGTTTAGTAGACCACTTTTGCAAGAAAGTCTCGATACATGGAGAATAGATTGAAGGTATTTTAGATTCATCAAAATTGTATCAACAAGGTGGACGCTTTGCTGAAACAATGTGGAAGCAATATCCTTTTTTGGAGAATCCTAATGAAAATGGTGCTATAACAAGATTATGGAATACTTTAAGTGCTAGCCAATACCTGCAAGAAAACATATCAGAATATTTTAAATTAGTAGATTTGTGTCAAACCATGATTTTGGGATCAGTGGAGGATGAGAGAATGTTTAGTGCACTATCATTTTTGAAGTCAAAGTTGAGGAACAAGCTTGATAAACATATGGATACATGTTTAAGATTATATGTAACAAAGTATGACGTTGACAATTTTCCATATGAAAGAGCACTAGCGCTTTGGCGATCAGATTGTGATAGAAGGGGAGAAAACAATATAACAAATTTATCTAATGAACTTGATACAGAACATAATGTTTTGGAGGCTCATAATGACAGTACATTTGGAGAAGATCATGTTCACAATGTAGAAAATGATGACCAAGATGAGAACTGGGAAATTGAAATACCCTAGGACTCTTATTTTGGTAGACATGTTTCGTTGATCATGCAAGATTACTATATGTCAAATTCAGGTAAAAATGGGTTCTATATTTTGTATTTTTCATCGTAACATTGCAGCTACATTTCTTTCATGCATGTTATTTTAAGATTGATGTTTCATATTTAATCCTTACATTGTTTGTTTCTTATTTGTGACAGGAAATGAAGCTGGATTTGATGATTCCAGGACCTATTTCTTTTCACATAGATAGTGTCTGACTAGTATTAAATGATAAATAACTAATTTAACAAGACTAATGCAAAGCATCAATGGGCTCATTCAAGTACATGAAAATACCTTGATGTCTAGCTCTGACATCTTGGAAAAT